>PVKC010012466.1:0-23780 GCA_004027635.1 Crocidura indochinensis
GATAGTATTATTTCTTTGTACATTTTATTTCACAAAAGATTTGAGACTTTCCAGAATAAACACTACTCTTATCTCAAGTTGTATTTTTTTAGTTTGTAGTTCTTATTTAAAAAAACATGAGATTTTATTTGAAAATATTTTTAAGAATATTTTAAAATAAGAATAAAGCAACCATGTATACTTGAATATTAAGGGATTTTATTTTCCTATTTAAAATAATTCTGTGACTTTACTTATAAATAATAAATTAATAGAGTATTTTGAATCTTTGTCAGATTTATTATTAGCAACTACTATATTCAGTTTTCCTAAAAGCCAGTTTCTCCTCTGGCTAAGCACATTTGAAGAATGAGCAAACAATTCATCTTACTTCTCTTTCTTTTTTTTTTCTTTTTTTGTTTTTTTTTTTGAGTCACACCCGGCAGTGCTCAGGGGTTACTCCTGGCTCCATGCTCAGAAATTGCTCCTGGCAGGCACGGGGGACCATATGGGGCACCGGGATTCAAACAGATGACCTTTTTGCATGAAAGGCAAACGCCTTACCTCCATGCTATCTCCCGGGCCCCCTTACTTCTCTTTCTTAATGATTCATCTTGAGAAGAGTTCAGGATAAAATGACTTCTAAGAAAAAAATCAGCTCCTTTCTGCTTCTTTTCTGCATAGCCAGCTCTGAACAACAAGGAAACTCTCTGGGACCAGCATCCGGTAAGATGTCCCCACCTGACCCACGCGGGGCCAATCGTGCTGGGCGATTGGGCACCCAGAGACTTTAAAACAACACCACCCAGGAGCTCTACCTCCTTTCTGCTTCTTTTATGCCGAGTTGGATCTGAACAACAAGGAAACACTCTGGGGCCAGCATCTGGCAAGATGTCCCCACCTGACCCATGTGGGGCCAATCGAACATGGCAATTGGGCACCCAGAAACTTTAAAACAACACCACCCAGGCGCTCTACCTCCTTTCTGCTTCTTTTCTGCCAAGCTCGCTCTGAATAACAAGGAACCTCTCCGGGACCCGCACCCAAAAAGTCCTGAATTCCATTACTGTACATTGTAAAGCCATAAAAAATATATTACTTATTACATTCTGGGGACTTGATGGACAAAGTAATTGTACATGGGTTCTGTTTTATTTTTCTTAATGTTCTTTGGCTGAGAGTTCAAAGTTAAGATATCAGCAAGGGGACTTCTGAGAATTCTATTTATGGGTGATTGTTCTTCCACTGTAACTTGACTTTGTCCTCTTTCTTTGCATCTTTGTTCTCATAATTAAAAAAAATGTGCCTGGGAGGTGAAAGGGAAACTAGAGGCAATGGAGGAGGGAAGTGGACACTGGTGAGGGTATTGGTCTTGGAACATTGTCTGACTGAAAAAAAATGAATGTAACTGTAATTTATGATGATTCAATTTAAATAACAAACAAGGGTTGGAGTCATATAGTACAGGGGGTAGAAACTTTGCCTTGCATGTGACCAACCTGGATTTGATTCCTGGCACCTCATATGGTCCCCCGAGTATGCTGAAATAATTCCTGAGTGCAGAGTTATAAATAACCCCTGAGCATTGCCAAACATGGCCCCAAACTCAAACCCAAACCAAACAAAAAATAAACAATATCTTCTCTTTCAGTGAAAAAAAAATCATTGTCATACATCAGCCAAACCAATGGAAAATGTATTTATATCCTAAATTAATATAAATTACAAATATCTAAATTTTGTATAATATGTTAAATATACTAAAATGCTAACTATATTATAATATTAAATATTCACAAGTATCCAACTATTCATTGAATCTCCAAAATCGAGATCTGTATTCTTTTCCTTTTTACCATAGTCATCATTTGTATATGCATTTCATTTCAAACTTTCCACAGTAAAAAATATAAAAAATGCCACCAAGTGACTAATACTCAAAAACTGTTATTTCAGACAAACAAATGAAAAAGTCAAATCAGTTTTAAGATGAAAAGAGAATAATAGAACTAGAAGTGAACATGAAAATGTTTAAAGGAAATGTCAAAAAATGATTAGATCAAAAGAGCATATTTTTGATCACTAATCTCTCATTTGTCTTTAAGTCATAGTACTGAGTAAAATCAATAATACATATATTGAAAATGTCCATATGTCAGCGTGTAAAAGCCTAGCTTTAGCAAGAAAAAACAACAACCCATTATACCAAAAGTGAAATCTGCAAATTAAAGTCAATGTTTATTCAAACTCATTTTGGGCTCAAAGCTGATACAATTATTGTTCCTGGTGGTAGAGAGACATTACATGGGCTCTAAAGATTTCCTTACATTTAGCATACAAATTTGAGTCCTAAAACTTTCCTAAAACTTTATATTACCTTGAGTATGAAGAAATTAACTCCAAAGAACATAGCCAGTGGTAACTTCTGAAAAATGCTAGGTAAGTCCCTGACCCTAACTTTTATTTATTTTTTAAGTACACTTTCCTAATTAACTTTGTAAAATACATGTTTGATTATACACTTCTAAAAATTCATAACATAAGTAGAAATAATTGCACAGCGGGTAGGTCATTTACCTTCCAATTGCTGACTCAGGTTTGATTGCTAGTACACAATTATCTTCCCTGAGCCTATCAGGACTAATTTTTTAGAACCAAGTCAGAAGTAATCTCTATGTGCTGCGAAGTGTGGCCCCAAAACAGAAACAAAACAAACAAGCAAATAAACAAATATATAATACTGGCATACCGTTTCCAAGCAGATTCAGTTACATATATGCTATTAAGGAATGATATTCTATAACACCTAAAGCATGAGACCCAAACTTGCACAGTAAACTTTAAATGGCAGTCTGGGGGCAATGTAGGAGAAGGAACCTGATAGACATAAATTGAATCAGGGGGAGGGGTAGGTACTAGAATAATGTATGTGTAAAACTCTGAATAACATTGTAAATCACAAAGCTTAATTAAAAATTAAAATAAAAATTCATAAAAATGTGAACCGGAGAGGTGGCGCAGTAGTAGGATGTTTGCCTTGCACATGGCTGACATAGGACAGATGGATGTTTGATCCCCTGGAATTCTATTTGGTCCCCCGTGCCAGGAGTGATTTTGAGCTCAGAGCTAGGACCTGAGCATCACCAGGTGTGATCCAAAAACCAAAACCAAAATTAAATCATAAAAATATATTAAAAGTATGTCAAATTTAACACCTTGTTATTTAATAAAAGTAATTAAAATTCACCTTAAACAGAATGCATCTCAATATAAATATAATATCTATATTTGGGGGGGGTTGGGCCACATCTGATGATACCCAGGAAATATTACTGGCTCTGCACTGAGGCATAATTCCTGGTGTACTTAGAGGACTATATGGAATATCAGGGATCGAATTGCCCTACCCTTTGTGCTATCATTTCAGTCACAGTTTAATATTTTTCTTGGGGGTATAATTTAGTCATGCCCAACAGGCACTATGTCCTATTGCAATGCTCTCTCCTGAAAGAGCTGTGGGAACCATATGTAGTGCCAGGATTGAACTGGCATTACCAGTATGCAAGACAATTATGACCTTTACACTAACTGCTCTGACCCCATAATATATTTAAAATCAATTATTTTATATAACTTAATGTAAATAAATGTAGAAACCATTTATTACACTTAAGCTGAGGAATGCATCTTAGATGAATAAACTATTTTGTGATTTTAAAGAAGTTATCCCAAAGTTAACAACAGAGTGAAACCAGAGCACATATCACTTATACTATGTCTGACATTTAGTGAAGATATTAATATTGGTAAGAAGCATCTAAGTCCATGTTCAATTCAACATCCTATCGAAGATTATTTAAACAGGTAAAACTTAGACATTTAAGTTATTAGCAACCTTGAAACAAGCCAAAATAGAAAAAAATCACTGGCTATCCATTATGTAACAGTAAATCAAATAATTTTAACATATTTATAAAAGGTAATGTTTACACTGGGTTAATTCTTTCAAATTTTCAGATGCCAATGTAAATGTTTTGTCTACTTCAATTACTTGGTGTTCTCTCTAGATTAAGGTTAATATAAACATTATATAGTACTTCTAAAACAAAAATGTCCTAGTGTATGTAATTCAGTTATATTGTTTTGTCTCTTATCCTTTCATGACTGGCATTATAAGACATGCTATTCAACAAATATATTGGTAACTAGTATAACAATACACTTTATCAGAAACATTAAATAAGGATTGGAATTTCAAAGGGTACATGATGAAGGTAGAAACTTATCTTCTCAGTTTGGGGAAAATAACATAAATATTTGTAATATTTTTAATTTTGTTTGGGAACCACAAATAGTACTGTTTGAAACTTATTGATGGCTCTGTGCTTAGGAGTCTCTCCTAGTATTGCACAGGGGAACATATGCAATACAGGTAATCAAATTATTTTGAAGTCTATAAGTAAGTTCCTTCCAACCTTAGAATCTTTTCAGCCCCATAGAAACAAAAATATTGGAAGATAAAAGAATTAAAATGAGAGAAGTAATGAAAGAAGACTTTAAAATGAGAATACATCAAATTCCTCTGCTCAGAACAAACCAATTTTCTACTACATCATAAGCATTTATGTTATAGAACTAAACATATTTAAGGTGTAAGATGTGTCCTAAAATAAACAATACTGGAAATATACAGCAGTGCATTGATAACGGTGACTTAATTTTTAGAAGCAATTGGTAACAATTATTAGCATAATGAATAGACATTCTAATTTAAATATATATGCAATTAATTATTAATTAACTGAAGACTAAGGTTATTAATCATGCTAAGTTCACAGAGTAGATTTCCATGTGACTATAAGCCAAGAATATTGTTATAGTACATGAGAAATATTATTTAATGAGAATGAAAATTCCAAGTCTTCATAAAAATTGATTTATGTGTATGTATTAAAGAAGTAATAATAGTTTTGTCTCTTAGGCTTCTAAGACAATAATGGAATATGTTTATATTATCGCTATGCACATTTATGTCTGATGCAAAATGTCATGATTTATGAAAAAAGTGTATTTACAAATCAGTTATTTAATTATACTCTCATATGGAAACTAAATCAGAAAGATAATCAGTTAAATTGGAGGTAAAATATAGGAAAATATGCTGTTTGAATAGTGCTTTACTTTCAGCTCTCTGAATGTGATACAGTCATCAAAATATTATCATCTTATAACTAAAAGTGTCTATAAGCTATTTTGAAATTCAGATTTCAGTAGATAGGGTGCAAATATATATGTTTCCAAAATATATATAATGGTGCTGAAGCAGATCTGAGGACAGACTTAACTTGGTATCTAAACAGTTGGTACTGATTGAAGAATTTAAATGAAAAGCCAATATCACTCACTTTAGGAAAGTTGACTTTGGGTAAATCCTTTCTGGACTAGAAGAGAATAGCTTCCTCTCTTGCATAAATCAGAGTGAAGTAGAAAGGAAATGAAAATTATGGTACTATCAGGACTCTTGTTTCTAGAGCCTGGCTTCTGAGTCTGGACTACAGTAATAGAAAGTATGTTTCCACAGGTGGAGAGAGAGAGAGTGAAAACAGAGAAAATGATCTGCACAATTTGTGCAATTTTGAATCTTGAGCAGCAATTCTACAGCTGGTGACATCAACATAAAGCAGTGAAGAGAATGAGCACAGTTAGTCCAAAAATAGGAGCAGGGTCAATTCTACTGTACCTTTCTTGACTTCAGAGGGGTAGAAGTAGAGTGTAAGGAGGTCTATAGCATGTTATCCTTACCAGCCACAGAAATGCCAAATTTGGGATACTGGTGTAGTTTTGCTTCTAACTTTAAGCATTATTCTTGTTTTTGTTTGGGGAACACCTTAACTGTGTTCAAGGGCTATGGTTGATTTTGGATGAGTGACTCCTGGAATTAGTAGGGATTATTATTTGGGATATTTCATATGTAGGACATGTGTCTTCTTCCCATACTATCTATTTGTCCTACTTCTCATTCTGTATTTCTCAGCATTGTCTTCCTTTCAATTTTATGAACTATAGATAATATTCATGATTACTAATAAGTGCTCATAATCCACTGATATTTTTAGATCATGATTTGCCACTAAAGACATCTTTCCTCTGGAAGGAGTTCATGGCTAGCTTTGACCCCCAAATCTCCATACATTTTTCTCAGTAACATTTGATATTTATGGCATAAACATGAAGTCTACTGAAAGCAAAGGATATCACTGTTTTCCCATTTCTTAAACATGAAAGGGGAGTGTACAGAGACATTCCAGAACAGAGATAATAATTCTGGCCAATATTTCTCATTTTACCAATAAATGATGAAGCATCAGTGAAACCTAAAAAAATACTAATAGTTTTGGAACTCTCTGTCTCTGTCACTCTCTCTCATGTGTGTGTGCGCGCGTGTGTGTGTGTGTGTGTGTGTGTGTGTGTAGTGTGCGTGCACATACGTAATCTTTATTTAGTATGCCCTTAAATATAAAGTATGTATAATAATATTAGGGTTATATATATGAATATTTTGAGTAAAACATTTAAGCAAAATCTGATAAAAGGTCAATGTACCCTAACTACTATAATTTAAATAATTCCCTGTATTTCCCCCACAGATTCTCATAGACAAATTTAGAATTATGCTTTGTTTTACTTATAAAAACCAATACACCACTGTATAATACTTAGTTTAGACTTCCATTTAAAAATTGTATCTATAATTTTCCAATTGTATCTGTTTTCAAGAAATAAATGAAGCATAGGGTAGGCAAATATAACAAACAAAAAATAAACAAACTTTTCCTTTTTCATGAGTGCAGTTGAATATTATACATCTAACGCTCCAATATCACACTGTAGGAACTAATCTCCGATGATCAGTTATGGGTATTATCTAGAAACAAAGTAACATACAAGTGCATGCACACACACAAAGAAAAAAAGAATAAACCGAGAACTAGTTTACTAAATTCAAATTTAATTAGAAAAATTTAAGCAAAATTTGTTCTTTATCTAAGCCTCTTCAGCTGCTTTTACAAAATATGTATTTTGTAAAATTATGTATTTCTATTTTGATTGTGATTGTTAAATTTTTATAACCTGACACCTCTCAACCTTAGATCTTATAAGCATAGTCACAGTGGACCATAGCTTTTAAAACTAGATGAGGGATAAAATAAAAATTCCTGCCCTAGAAATATTCATTAAATTATATTACGTAAAATGCTCACATTTTCTAGTATTGCAGAAGTTGCAAAACAGGTTATTAATATATGCACATATATGTTTTAGTATTCACTTCTTTTTTGCTTGTTTGTTTGTTTGTTTGTTTTTGGGCCACACCCAGTGGCGCTCAGGGGTTACTCCTGGCTATACGCTCAGAAGTCGCTCCTGGCTTAAGGGACCATATGGGAACCGGGGGATCAAACCATGCTCCATCCTAGTCTAGCACAAGGCAGCAGGCACCTTACCTTCAGCGCCACCGCCCGGCTCCCTAGTATTCACTTCTAAGATAAAAGAAAACTGTAGCCTTATGAACAAAATATAATAAAGAAAGCCAGGAGTATCCCCTGAGCACTGCCGGGTGTGACCCAAAAAAACAAAACAAAACAAAAAAAAACAGAAGAAATGTCTCATTCACTATTTCTAAAAATACAGACAAAAGGATATTGCAGTAAATGCAATAAATAATTTAAGTAATAATTGTTTGTTGTTTTCAGGTCACACCGGTGACGCTCAAAAGTTAATTCCAGCTCTGCACTCAGAAATTGCTCTGGCAAACACAGGGTACCATATGGGGTGCTAGGATTCGAACCACAGTTCATCCTGGTGTGAGCAAAACTTTTTTAAATTAACACAGAGGTAAATGTAGACTCTCGGGTTATTCATTTATTCCAAATTAGTAAGAATAAAAACCAAATATATATATATATATTTGATATATATAAATATAAATATATCAAATATATATATATATATATATATATTTCTGCTCAGTATTTGATCTGCCATTTGTAGGCATACCTCCCTCCCTACTAGATGTTACTGGAGAGTTGATAGTTATACATCAGAAATCCCACATCTTGTTTTATGATGCTCTTTTTCATCTAAGAAATACTGTGCTCTATTTATTTTTGATATCTCAGAGGTTTTTATTTTGCCCTCTCTCTTACTTTGCTTCTATTAGTAAACTGCATATAGCATCTATATAATTTACTACATATGGATGTATAATTTGTATTGAATGTCTATATTTATAATTATATTGCAATTTCTGCTGACAAAGTAGAAGGGTTTAATTTATCAAACTCTGGAACTCTGTAGACATTTATTACACATTCTAAAACAGTGAATAAGTAATTAATTTTAATAATTTAAGGTATAATTGGGCTGGTGAGTTACTACAGCATGTATAGTACTTGCCTTGCAAAGTATATATATATATATATATATATATATATATATATATATATATATATATATATATATATATATATATATATATATATATATATATATATATATACTTGTCCTTGGCATTGCATATGGTGCCCAGAGCCTAACATGAGTGATTCATAAGTGAAGAATTAAGAGCTAAGCACTGAGCAAAGCCATGTGTGACTCCAAAACAAAACAATACACATATAACAGTAACAAAAAAGGAGTAATACATTAAAAAAGCAATCCTACTGATATTTACCTCAAAAATAATAAAATGTTTAGAATACATTTAATTAATTTGTTGAAACATACTCTGATAATTATAATATACTAATGAAAGAAATATATTAATGAAAATAACTATATGTATATAAATATATCAAATTTATATTAAAATAAAATATCACAATAAAAGAAAATTTAAGGACGACCCAATGTTACATAAAATATATACTATGATCATAAGTGAAATTCTTAACATTCAAAACAGTCATTTAATAATTGGATTTAGATTCAATAACTTTGCTGTAACTAGCCCAAGAGTTTGTAGTTTATTGAAAATGTCACCATGTGTTTTTAAATATTATTCACCTGAAGGATTAGAGAGCTATAAATCTAGCCTATTATATGCATAACATCTATAATGACAATCCCTTCAAAAGCTTTGAATCTTTTAATACAGAAATATCATTTTTACCTTATTATCTTTATTAAAAGAATTCATAATTGCAGTCTAGTTCATGTGTAGTAAACAATGAAAGAATATCACATTGTTAGGTCTTTGAACTACATAATTCAAAATGATTTTCTTTTTAGTAATGCATCCTGATGGTGAAATTCCTCATTATACAGAATCTCCTTCAAAAAGTTATCACTGGTGCTTCTGACAGAAAATAGAAATAACTCATTTTCTACAGACTAAATTATAGTATAGTCATCAATCATTTGACTGAGGAGCTATAAAATAATTGTATATATACATATATATATATATGAAATAAATTGCAGACTTTTCTTTGCAATGGTTTTATTTGAACTTTTGATCTGTGAATTTGGGTCTATTACATTCTTTCTTACTACAAAAATAAAGAGGGCTCAGTTCAAATTAGATCATTTTATCATGTTACCTACTTCAATGTCTGAAGGATTTCTCATAAAATGAAGTGTTCACACCCCAGTAAATATGTTTGTAAAATAATAGCAGCTGAGGCAAGTCTACCACTTATTGTCTCTGAAAATAGCCCAGAAACAAAAATAAATTTTAAAAGAAAAAAACAGTATTGTAAGATGATATAATTATATTTAATGAGATTTGGTAGAACCAATGATACATATTAACCATGATGGCAATCAAAAAAAATGTGAAAATAGTCCTCACAGTTTGTGATAAAAATGCAGAAGGATATTATTAAGTGTAAAGAGACATCCTGGAGAAGTAATGTTCAAAGAGTTAAAAAAAACAGTTTTTCTGAAATCAAAGCAGTAGATAAGGAGATAAGGGAAAAAGGCCTTGGAAAGAAAATAATCAGGAAGCAAAGGAAAGAAGAAAGATCATTTTCCTGTAGTGTCAGGTTCCTGGAGATATGAAAACCTTGAGTCATATAGTGCCAACATTTCAAAACTATAAAAATATATTGACTGTACACACAGGTACACTTTATTTCCAGAGTGAGAAGGAAACAAAACAAGAAAAAGATAAATGGGAAGAAGAGAAAAAATTTTTTAAAGTTTGAGAGTTAAAGCACTATATTTATGCTTTAATTGATTTCACAAATACTTCATGTTTCTTACTCATTAAGAATCAGATGGGTGGGGCCCGGGAGATAGCATGGAGGTAGGGCATTTGCCTTTCATGCAAAAGGGTCATCGGTTCGAATCCCGGTGTCCCATATGGTCCCCCGTGCCTGCCAGGAGCAATTTCTGAGCATGGAGCCAGGAGTAACCCCTGAGCACTGCCGGGTGTGATCCAAAAACCAAAAAAAAAAAAAAAAAAGAATCAGATGGGTATATGATAATTAAATGTTTTAATTATTTGACATAATTTTATAAGTTATTAAATATTCATATAATTTCATTTTATGTAATTTCATCTTCTTAATTTTTTAAAAAAATTCTATGCTACACTAGAGATTGTTCTGAAATCTAAAATGTAAGGATTTTTTTCCTTTATATTAAAGAAAATTTTTCATTAACTTGCAAAAGATAAATTATTGGTTAACATTTCCCACTAACATTTTTCTTAGTACAATTATAACTTATGTATATTAGAAGCTATGTCTAATTTTTAAACTTATAATAAGGATCACAATGCATTTAATCACTTCACAAAGAAAGAATATGGGAGTCAGTGTTAAGATGAACAATTTACTTACTAAATAATAATTGTAGTGATAATGAACATACTGTTTGTAAATAGTAAGGGATTGTTATTGTTAAATATAAATATTTTTAAAGTATAGAATTATTATCAACATTTTAGCTAATATTTCTGAGAAAAAATTAGAAATGTTTAATAGTTACTCATTCATCATTAATAACACTTCTTACAACCATATTGAATGAAATTTAATATACTTAAAAAACATGCTTAAAAATGAAACTTTGAGTAGCAATTATCTTCTAGTAGTTTTTAAGGAAACTCTGTAGGTATATCCTATTTAATATAACTTATTTTTTCCACAACGTTTTAAAACTGATTTTAATGTATTTTAAAAGTCATAAACACTCATTTTCTGAGTGCCTAATTTTCTTTGCTAATGAAGATACAAGGTATTAACATTTTGTTTGAACATTCATGTACATAGTATTTTGATGTTTTCTTTATCATTCTTTGTTATGAAAAAAATTGATTGACAATATAGTAATCAAACTTTTTTTCCACACCCCCCCAGTAATCAATCTTTATCAGTATATATTGATGTACTCTTTTCTGTTAAATATAAACTTTTGAAACACTGGGCACATGTGGCTTCCATTTTATAAGAAATCAACTGGAACTACTTTTTTCAGTTTGCTCATTAAAAGTGGGATGTAAACTGCTGATAAGTGCAATCAGCTTTAATCAGCAGTGTGTACTGAACAGGAAGAACCAAAACACTTATATCAAGTTTGATGCAAACATTTTTTCCTAGCATCCTTTTAGAATTTTACAAGTCCAGGTATACTTTCTTTCTTCTAAGCTTTGTCTTGCCCAATTAGCTTTCAATGGTGCTTGAAATTCCCACTTGAAATGCCTTATGTTGACCTGTCCATTTTAATCAAGCTAAATACTGCCTAGGAGGAAGATATATTAGCTATCACTTAGTCTCAAATTAGTCTATCTGAACCTATTACTACACATTATCCACCAGCACAAAAAGGGCCTCTGGGTCCTGCTACTTGAAATCATCCAAACGCCAGATAAGGAAAAGGCATGGCATGTTTGGTGCATAACTGTGCAAAATCAATCCATTGCACTTAAAATTGTCAAATATATTTGTTTATGTTGACTTCAGTTTTGTTGTGTTATAAAGCAGACACAATTGAAAATAATATATATAAATATAAATATATATATTTTATATATATGTTTTATATATATTTATATATATTATATATATAAAACATCTAAATATATATATGTATATATATATATGTATATATTTAGATGTTTTAAAGCCTTCCCAGCGCTAACCTAGGATGGACCACGGTTCGATGCCCTGTTCCCCATATGGTCCCCCGTGCCTGCCAGGAGCGACTTCTGAGCGAATAGCCAGGAATAACCCCTGAGCGTCACCAGGTGTGGCCCAAAACCAAAAAAAAAACCGAAAAAAAAAGAAGATATTCAACATTAGTATTTCAAAATAAAATTTTACAGTAGTCATATTGTTTTATTTTAACAATGCTGTTTCTTATAGGAACTCTATGTTATAGTCGTTAAGTAGGGGTAATTTTAGATCTGTAAGCAATGCCTGATAGGATACCTAAACTACTCAATCTTTTAACTATACTAAGGTGTATACTACAAATATTGTTTTGCTTTAGCTTTATTTCTTATCAGGAAATAATATAATAAAACTTCACTGAAAATTCACAATGAAGACATTTCACTGTGAAAACCTATTTAAAATATGAGTAATCAATGAATCATGATGAGTTCAATTATTGGCTCTGTTGTCAAATACAGAGAGAAATAATGTGGATGTGCAGGATTTAAATTAAAAGCAATCTTCATTTTCTTTTTTTTTCTTTTTTCTTTCTTTTTTTTGTTTTTTTTTTTTTGTTTTTTTTTGGGTCACACCCGGCAGCGCTCAGGGATTACTCCTGGCTCCATGCTCAGAAATTGCTCCTGGCAGGCACGGGGGACCATATGGGGCAACGGGATTCGACCCGATGACCTTTTGCATGAAAGGCAAACGCCTTACCTCCATGCTATCTCCAGGGCCCCGCAATCTTCATTTTCAGGGTGTGGTTCACACCCTCTTTTGCTCTGGGCTTACTCCTAGCTGTGAAATCAGTAGTCACTTCTGTCAGGAATTTCAGAAGCATCTGTGGTTCTGGGTATCAAAATGGTCTATTTTATGAATGGCCATGACCCTGCCCTCACTACTATCTCCCATGACTCAAAGACTCTTTTAATATTTTGTTTTTGTTTTCTTCAGGCCACACCTATTTGATGCTCAGGGGTTACTCCTGGCTAAGCGCTAAGAAATCACCCCTGGCTTGGGGGGACCATATGGGACGCCGGGGGATCAGCGTCATGACCACGGTCATGATCTTTCCTTGGCTAGCGCTTGCAAGGCAGACACCTTACCTCTAGCGCCACCTTGTCAGTCCTTCAAAGACTCTTTTAAATCACTGTTACACAGGGGAGATAATTTCTAGAACACTATAAGATATTATATGAAACATAGAGACTTTTTTATTATTCATCCAGCATGGTGTTTGCCCCAATATATCCTGCTAGAGACTACCCAAATAGTTTTCTAGAAAATTTTTCTCTGATACAATAAAAGAGAGATGATGCAAGAAATAAAGGTGCTTGCCTTTTAGGACACTGTTCTCAGTTAGATCTTTAGCACATTTGGTCCTCTGAACAAAGGATCAGAAATGTCCACCCCTAGCAGTGTTCAGTGTGAACCTACCCAAAATATTACCTGATAGCTAACTCATTGGCATTGAATGGCAGGGATTTATTTATCATCATTATTTTACATCATAAATCATACTTATAAACTTTATTGCAATATTGTGATTTAATGAGAAAGCTAAACTAACTTTGAGGAATATGGAGGAATAAAGACTCTCAGAAATACGGAGTCAGATCTGTAGTTCACCAGCAGGGTACTTGCCATTCATGCAGTCAAACCAACTTTTGTTCAAGTACCCCAGATGGTACTTTGAGCCAACCAGGAGTGATCTCTGCATGAAGATGAAGGAATAAGATCAAGATCCTGAGCACATCTGGGTGTGATCCTCAAACAAACAAATATACAAAAATTTTTTTCTCAAAATTTAGCAAGATAATCTAATCATTCAGAGTCAATCAACCCAGTAGATACCTGAATATTTTAGTATCTGAAAAATTTTCCAAGCAAACAACATGTTGCTAGTTAAGATCAGGTACATATTTAATCATTTAGAGAGTGAGGCACGTTTGCTAAATGAAGAAATAACTGCATTTTAATTGATTTAAGAAATTTAGAAGAGTACAAAGTCTCTATACTTGTTTATTCATTCTTTAGGTCAATGAATATTTAGAAGAACATCCAAAGATTTTAAAGAAAAGGTGCTCAATTTTATGATAGTAAAATCATTTTAGTGCAAACTTTTAAATCAGAATTAAATACCGACTTAAACCATAGATGGGTAACCATTGTTTATCTAAAAAGCATAAGTAAAAATTTGCTCTTTTATAAGATGTATAAGTCATATCAGATATAAAGTAGCACACGCAGCAGAAAACCTTGCAGTCTTATAATCTAAAGATTAAAATAATGTCACTTTCTACACCTGAGATTATTCTTCTTTTACTGACTTTTTATATCTCAATCCTTGTTTCAATACATACTCCTTGCTTAACGACTAACCTGCTTAGCGACAGCTTGCACTTACAATCATCTCTTCACCATTATTTTATTTTACTTTAAATATCCCTTTTCCATCTTATACACTCTATAGTACAGCACTGTGATTTTTGGTGCTTTAATGTACTTACTTTACTAACTTTCTGTTCTGTAATACATTGCAGTACTATGTGTAAATTACACATCCTCTGCAAATTAAAACAAGTGGAAGTTTTCAGTTTGATCTTTCTTTCTTTTTTTTTTTTTTTTTTTTTGGGTCACACCCGGCAGCGCTCAGGGGTTACTCTTGGCTCCATGCTCAGAAATTGCTCCTGGCAGGAACGGGGGACCATATGGGGCACCGGGATTCGACCCGATGACCTTTTGCATGAAAGGCAAACGCCTTACCTCCATGCTATCTCCCGGGCCCCAGTTTGAACTTTCTTGTTATTTTATTTATTCAGAATACTGTATTGTCAAGTATTATATATACTGTACTACTGTATACAGTACAGTATGTATGCAGTTCCTCACTCAAAGAACAATTTGCTAAAGAACCAAACGAAATTTGGTCGTTAAGCGAGTATATGTATTCTCCTCTTCTCACATATATAAACATATATAATGTATGATTTTACCCACACCCCATTAGACCCATTATCTATCTTTGCCACATATATTTAATGTCACTTTAAACTCACAAATTAAAAAAAAAACATAGGGGATAAAATTTACTGTACAGTATAAAACAGTAGCTATGTACATTATATTTATATGTACATATACATAATATGAGTTAATCAAATTGAACTGGACAATTGAGAAAAGCAGGTATATTTTTCTACTTTATACTTTAATATTATAATTACATGGAACTATGAATCTCCATAGAGCAAAACTGGCTATGATAAACATTATGATTATAGGGTTGCTCATTTCATTGAGTACAGAATTCCTGGGGTAAAAGAAATAATTCGTCATGAATTATAGGGTAGTTGCACTGCACATTTATCATAATTATTTTAGGAATACCTAGATAGATTTATATTCATCAAAAGTACCATCAGTGAAATGCAGATGTGACAGAATAAAAGGGCTTTCAATTTATAAATTAAATTCACAGATTTTTTTTGAATTTTTCTCCGTGTGCTTAAAAGATTTATCTGACACAGTCAAACAAACAACTGACATTTCCTCTCTTTAATTAACATTCTGTAACATATAACATTCTGCCACTGAGACACCCTGGAGGAGGACTAATTATCCCCATTCTAGTTTCCTATTAGCTATGCTGTTTGACAATTCGGAGTTTCTCATCCACAATAAAGTGTGCATTCATTGCATCCATGAAAATAGACTAGCACACATGAACTTATAGCATTCTATTCCATAAATTTTAAATGTGATTATTCAATTCCAGTTCTCTAGCTCTAAATCTTAGAGAAAATTTAAATGTCATGTCAAAAATAAACGCATGCAATGAGATAATGCAATCTTAGGCTCACATTTAACAGCTTAGTCATTGTGGCTCATATAGGGGATGAACATTATGCTGTCACTAATCACATAAACATTTGAAGAAATATAATGATCAAGCAATGTTATTAAAACCAATTTTTTAATTCACCTAATTTGTTTTTCAGATTTTTTTTTTTTTGCCACATGCAGCAGCTGTGCTTAGTTTACTCCTGATCTGTCAAGGGTTCACCTCCTGGTAGGTTCAGGAAACCATGCTGATCCTGTGGGGTAGAAGAAGACAATTGCCTTCCCACTATATTACCTCTCAAGCCCCATAATTCTCCTAATTTTTTAAATCGATTGATATCTGTTTTGTACTTTTTTAAAAAAAGTTCACATCATTTAAATATCATTATTATATGAATTCAGAAATTTAATGCATATTATTGGTGAAAGAATGACTGTAATATATATGTATGTGTTATATATATTGTTGCCTACTAAAACTCTCAAGACAATAAATTTTATGGAACAGCAGATCTAACACTATCACGACATATACATAAGAATTTTTGAATAGAGTTCTAAAAACCATAACTCATAATACCAAATTATAAATGTATTTTATATTTCTAAATCCTTTTTTTATTATTCACTTATTTCCCAAATGCTTCTCTGTTTCTTCAGGTCAAATTAATCTGAACATAATTCTTCAAGTAACAAAAAATTTTGGAAACTAATTAGAAAACTATATCAAGTTATCAGTTAATCTCAATAATGCACTATAATGGATCATGTCATTTGTTATTGTTATTGCATAAGATCTTAGTGTTCACCTACCACCACCACCACCCACCCACCAAAAAAAATAGATCTTGAAATTTTGTTAGAGATCATTTGTGAATTAAATTTAAACTACAAAATTAAATTTTCTCATTAGATAAATTTTTATTACATAAAGCTGCTTTCTATGAAGCAAAAACAGACAAATTTCTCTGGCTTACAATGGTATACTGGAATATAAATATGACCATTATCTGACAAAAATCTACCAAATCTGCACCAACTATTCATTTCATTTCCAAGATTCTTAGTGCTCCTATCCCTTTCTATTAGTCGAATTTTGTTCATTATAGTTTATTTTTATTTAATCTAAAGATTCCTTTCACATTAAGAAGATATTCTGTTGACTAGATAGTTGAATATTAGAGTAAATGTAGAAATTAGATTTCCAGAATTTTCTACAAATTTTTATCTGATTTCGTTTTATTTTGGGCAATAGGAATAATGCACTTTCTAAGCTAGAATATTCATGGCCAATTCTCTTTATATAACTGATTACATTGGACAGTTCAAAATAAATTTATTTTTTAATTTATTCATTGATAAATTTGAGTTTAATTTAACAAGGGAAATTAGATATTAAAGCTAATTTCCTAAGGAGTAAATGCATGCATCTTGGAACCAGAATCACTGTTTTCTATATGTTCTCACACTTTTCAATATATGTGAGATATATTCTTCATCCTAATTTTTAATGAAATTTTCATAGTCTCTTATCATTGTCAAGAGCATCTCAAATATATGTGATTTATTACCTACTTATGCAATCTAAGGAGCTTATAAAACATGCGATTTTTGCATTTTACAATCAGTGATTGATGGAAAGTGACTGTGACTTTTAATATCAGGACGAAGTTTAGGACTAAAGCCCAAACTAGCCAGCATAATACAATATAAAATAAAAACCTGGATGACTTCTCAAAATGTCTAAAAAGTAAAATAAATTCTCAAGTGGTATAGAACAAGAATCACATCTTGGAGACCGGAGAGATAGCATGGAGGTAAGGGATTTGCCTTTCATGCAGAAGGACGGTGGTTCGAATTCCGGCATCCAATATGGTCTCCTGTGCCTGACGGGTTGATTTCTGAGCATAGAGCCAGGAGGAACCCCTGAGCGCTGCCGAGTGTGACCCCCCCCAAAAAAATTCATCTTAAAAGTCACAATAAGATATTCATCACCATAAAACCACATTTCAATCAGTGATAATCATACGTGTATTAAAATACATGATTTTCCCCTAAAAAATTTGAATACTATTTTGTGACTTCTTTAAGATGTAAACCACAGATGACCTGGAGTATGTCTATGTGTGCTAGGTTACCCCTTCTTGAATTGTGATATCTTTAACTTAATACTTGGAAATATATGTCCTAAGAATTTTGACATTTAGGGGTTGGCATCTTACAAATGATACTCAGGAGGTCTGGGGTTTCACTGACCTACTTTCTGGCCAAATACATTTACAGTACAATACAAGTTCCCCAAAATGCTTTACTGATGTGGCATCATGGGTACCTGGAAAATCTATCAATGCTCAGGGGACTCTAGTGCCAAGCCTACTGCATCAAAGGAACCCTCTTGGGCCATACCCCCTTCATGTGCCCTACCCGTTATGCTTTCTCCTGCCCCATAAAATACATTTTTAAGATTTTCTGCTTATTTCAGTTACTTCAAGATATGAACTGTGCAAAAAAATGTTTATGACAGACCATAGTCATCTTACAGTATTCTTTGAAGTAAGGAATCTAAAACATTTAGATTAAAATTTAAAACCACTTCTTCAATTATTTCTATTATTAGTTTATTTTTTTCCCTATAAACAAAGTCTCATTTACTTCATCATGCTTACATATCTTGGTGGCATTTCCCAGAATATCACACCCTACTTTTAACTATAAAGAAAAAAGTAAGCAGAAATATGTGACCTTTCATTTTCTACCTAACACACTTGCAATCAGTCATTTTGTAAAGTTCCCAGAACAAAGAAGTGTTCAGTACCTGGTGTATAATGTATGAATAATGGAGTCATTTTGTGTAATTCTCACCTGAAAACATTGTTTTAATAATTTCTTAATGCTACTTGATATTAACCTTTACAACCATTCAAAGGTTCTGGTTAGCGCTTATCTTTAAATTAGTTGTATTTCTTGCTTCCCTGTTCAGTTAGATAATGAAAAAGCTAATCTAGAAAGAGCTTTTGAACTTGCAGAACAAACTTTTATTGATCACATGTAGTCTGCCTAGCAGACATAGATCATAAGTGGGCTCTGAAGTTTGCAAGTTTTTATAGCAAATTATATATTATGTTAAAAAATTCAGTCTATTTCAATTCCTTAAATTACCTGGAATAATCTCTTTATACACTGGCAAGTGCTTCACATGAATGGAGTTGGCAGGTTACCCCAGACAGCTTGTCATTAGAGTTTTCTCCACCATCTGCCCTAATGCAGTGGAGTGTAGCACATAAGACTTCGAATAAATCTGTGTTACTGCTAGAACCCCATCAGATACCCACAGAGCATTTAGCCAAGTTAATCAACATATGTACATTTTAATCCATAACAAAAATATGGAAATTAACATTTATATGCTATAAACATCAGAGGTACATATAATAATTTAAATAATGGAAACTGTCTACAGCCTGTGAAAATATCACAAAATATGATAACTGTTCATTAGGATGATCTGACTGAGTTTTTTTTTCACAATAAATTATCCTGTTGTTTTCTCTACCCTTTACAAGTCCTCTCTTCAAAGTTAATGCTTCTGAAATATATTCAGACAAAATTTACCTAAAGATACCTGTAGTGATATTGTTTCTTAACTTCTTAATCTGCTGTTGTTTTTATAGTTTTTAAGTTACACCCAAAGGTGTTCAGGGGTTACTCCCTTGTATACAAGGGACCATATGAGTTACTGGGGATCAAAGCTAGCTCAGCCACATGCAAGATATTCTAATCACTGTAATATTACTCTGATACCCATATACCTATTTTGTAACTGAAAGAAAGTAATATGCACAAACATACTCTACATGTGTTTAATCTGGGTTGGAAAATGCCTCAGGGAGTAAAACATCACCAACCATACAGATTTTAGTTTGTTTAACAGCAAAATTTAGTTTGCAAAATATGTAATCTTGTCTTTTATAGGGAAACCTAAGGAGACAGGAGAGCTATATGTCTCTTGAATGATGACAAGTCCCTCCAATTTATACTCTATAAATGTCAATAACAGTATACATATTCTCATGAAGAAAACTGTGAACAGCATTTCAATTAGTCCAGATCTATCTGCAGAATCTAGTTAACTTTCATGATGGCTATAATTACTCAGCACAGTAAAACCAAGAGCAAGCTATGCAACTGAAGTTTTACTAGGTGCTGTAATACACACTTGAGGAGCAAACCTAGAAAATTGAGGTGAACCACTTTTGTACTTCCAGAAGAGATTTATTTTTTTTTGGGGGGGAGACAGATCTTATTATATTTTTATAA
This sequence comes from Crocidura indochinensis, assembly GCA_004027635.1. Taxonomy (NCBI): domain Eukaryota; kingdom Metazoa; phylum Chordata; class Mammalia; order Eulipotyphla; family Soricidae; genus Crocidura; species Crocidura indochinensis. The sequence goes on from PVKC010012466.1 coordinate 20,298, forward strand.
GACTGATTACTGTCTTAATTTTACTATTGAATTAATGAACAATTCAACTTTCATATGCTATATCCTCTTGATTATGTTTTCATGTAGGCCCAAGTCAAAACTTCCATTGTTATAATTAAAATCATTTGCATACTCCATATTAATTAAATAAAATTATCATTAAAACTAGGAAACAACACAGTGGTCAAAAGTGACTAGATTGTTTCCACCATATGGTCTCTCATGCATTTCCCTAAACAGCCTTAGAAGACACTTAACACGTCGTTAGAGACAAATGAGGCCCTGATGAAGCCACAGAGAATATAGTGAGAAAAGAGTTTGCTTTGCTTGCATCTGATCTGAGTTCAAAAACCCACACCACTTATAGATGCCTAAAGATTTTCAGGAGTCATCCCTGATCAGAGTCAGATTTCATACCAAAATGAAACCAAACCGAACAGCAAAAAACCCTAAAATGTTTATGTTTAAATTTTCTATAATTTCCTTTTTATAACTTTCTTATGTTTGAAATGAATGAGATTGGCCTTCCATTATATATAAAAAAACCAATTCACTCTCATTTAGTATTAAAAAGTACCCAATAAACGGAATCATAAGCATACTATTTGCTAAAAAATAACAAACATTAAAAGTGAGCTAGAGTGACAGTACAGCAATATTACCAGGGTAATATACCAAAAAACTTGGTACAGTATATGGTTTTTTAAGCCCCTTCAGGATTTATCCCCAGAGTATATAACCAGAATATGCCCTGAACACAGCCAATTGTGGATTCCTAACAAAAATACATTAAATCAAAGGTTAAAAATTAAAACGTAGCATGATTCAAAATTAGATTATCTTCATGAGATTTATAATTCAATTTACATCCTAGAATATTTTTCTATAACAAATAAAGGCAATATGCACTATATTTTAACTATAACAGTATTATACAATTTTCTTTTTTAAGTAAAATAAATTGACTGGGTTATAAAGTAAATGAAGAAGAGATATAACTCAGTTACATCTTTAAGAGAAATTATGACCTTCTCTAGAGTAGAGAAAGCATTCTTTTGAGCTTTGAAGTTTAAAAATATTGAATAATATATTTCAAAATAATGCATTATCTCTTAAGGTTCTTATTTTCTGAGAGTATGAAATTCAGAATTTAATAATATGAAGAACCTCAATATTAATTTAAAACCTCTAGTCATGTCATAATTATTTTACAAGGCTTAATTTATAAAGTTTAATACATTTTTGCATTAATGGTCATTAGAATAATGTGACAAGATAAAAAGATTAAATTTATTAAAGATTTCTTGGCATTCAAGTTTGAAATAATACAGTAACCAGAAAGCTTTGAATTTACTATAGTCCAATCAAACATGAAATTTGATGAGAGAGGAAATGCATAAAAATATCATAACCTAAATCATGGCAAAAAAGAACATATACTTGCATTTGTAAAACAAGCTAAAAATAATTTAAATGGAGATTTATTTTTGTTTGTTTGTTTAGTTTTAGACCTTGCCTTATGCAAATCAAACACCCTACTCAATTTTTGAAAATCAAAAATTGAAAGTATCAACCTATGACATATTTGCATAAATATTTGTTAAAAATAGGTTATCTTTGAAAAATTAAACAGTTGCTACATGTTTATAATACCATTACTTGGCATAAATTATTTAACTATGGCATGTGTTTTATGCTCCACCTTATCTACTTTCATTATAAATTACATGAAAATGTGGGTGTTACTTTTCTTCAGAAGATGTGTGATAGGAAACAGTATAAATATGTAACCACATTGACAGTATGAACTGGTCCCTCTGGGCTTTCTGCAGGATTAAATACTCAGCTTAATGGGATGCCTGACTAATGAAAGGATTACGGAATTAGGTAGTCATGCCCATTACTGCTGTATTATTTCTGTTCATTCTCCTGAAAATACCAGCTATGTGCCTCCAGAAGAAGGATTAAATATCAATCAGTAATTAGTGACTTGAAAAGCATATAAACCAGGGAGAAAAATATAAATAATGAACACAGTTCTGAGGTTAACAGGTTTGACTTAAGAAAAAAATAAAGAGACAATAAAAATGAACAAAAATAATAGGGAGATTTTGTTAATATTTTTTTCTTTTTTTTTGTTTTGTTTTGTGGGAACACAAAAATTACTCCTGTAGTTGGATTTATGAATCACTCCTGACAGACATCATGGGACCACATGGTGTGCCTGGGATAATATTCAAGTAGGCCATGTACAAGACAGGTTCTCTAAGCATCATTAATATCTCTATATTCTAAATTTTTTCCTATCTATTTTTCTCTCCTATATCCGAATTTATAAAAGTGTCTAGGTTCTTGTAATACTGTGGATATTATGAGAAAATATAGAATCCATTTTTTTCTCAAAATACATAACTAAGCAATCTTTGTGGGTGCTATTTAAAGATCATATTTTACATATTTAAAGATGAATTCATTGCAAAGAATGTAAAATATATTCATTATGTCATCACATAAATTAAAAGCCAAAATATTTTAGTTTTATAAAATCTACAAAATCACATGACATACTTAATAGTGAGACATTATCTTTATTACTCTCTTTAAACAATTTTAATTGTGGGGTTGGAGTGGTCGTGCAGCAGAAGGGTGTTTGCCTTGCAAGCTGCTGACCTAGGATGGACCTCGATTCCATCCCCTGCTGGCATCCCATATGTCCCTCAAGTCAGGATCGATTTCAGAGCACATAGCCAGGAATAACTCCTGAAGGTCACTGGGTGTGGCCAAAAAAACCAAAAACAAACAAACAAAACTAATGACTGAGGATCTATGATTTGTTATACAATAAGTGATAGTGTCTATTTTTGATGTAACCTTTATCAATAATTATTTTATGTGAAGATGGCACTCATATTTTATTATCCATAATATATTTATAATATTTAATACATTAACATACAACTATAAATCCTGAATGCAAATACAAGTATATTACTTAAAAACAGGTATTTCATTTATCAAAATTAGCATTTTTACCCATAAACTTTTTTGTTTTGTTTTTTTTTGGGGGGGGTTTGGGGTCACACCTGGTGGCACTCAGTGGAGACCATATGAGATGCTGGGATTCAAACCACTGTCATCTGGATCAACTGAGTGGTAGGCAAATACCCTACTGCTGTGCTCACTCTGGCCCCTCATCTCATTCCATTTTTACATACATAGCAATGTGGAAACTGTTATAGAACAAAACTAATTTTAGAAAACACTTCATTTAAGGTTGTATTTTATTTTACTTGTACAAATTTGATAAATTTGAAAAAAGAACACTGTTTCTTATTTCAAATAAAGATACAGCTCCTAATCCAACACAGATACAGAATTGTAGACTTCAGTATGCAAATCACATGCTCTAGTAGCAGAAACAAAATTGTGACTAATAAACCATTACATATTAGTGATACAACTGCAACTTAAATGTTATTATTC
>PVKC010012467.1:0-23758 GCA_004027635.1 Crocidura indochinensis
CCATTGCATCCTCTCTGTCCTATCTCTCAACTCCCCCAAAACGACTTTTTCCCCACCAGTTCTCATGGTTTTTGCTTCCATTGTCTTTGTGGGATGCAGTTCTTAATTTTGTCCAGTGTTTTGTTACTTTTAACTACTGACTGAAGATTTTATTTTATTTTATTTTTATTTTATTTAAGCACCATGTTTACATCCATGATTATAGTTGGGTTTCAGTCATAAGAAGAACACCACCCCTTCACCAGAGCAACCCTTCCCACCACCAGTGCCCCATCTCTCTCCTTCCCTACCCCCTCCCTGCCTGTATTTGAGACAGGCATTCTATTTCTTACTCATTAATATTGTCATGATAGTGAAGTCATCTCTCTAAACTCATCACTTTATGTGGTGAGTTTCACATTGAGAGCCAGTCCTTCAGTCCTCTTCTCTGTTGTCTCTGGGCATTATTACAATAATGTCTTCTGTTTTTCTTAAAGCCCATAGATGAGTGAAACTATTCTATGTGTCTCCCCTCTGATTTAATTTCACTCAGCATAATAGATTCCATGTACCTTCATATATAGGAAAATTTCATGACATCTCTCCTGATGGGTGTATATGTACTACAGTTTTTTTAGCCATTCATCTGTTGAAGGGCATATTGATTGTTTCTAGAGTCTGGCTATTGTAAATAGCGCTGCAATGAATATATATGTGAGGAAGGCATTTTTTGTGTTGTGTTTTTATGTTGCTAGGGTATATCCCTAGGAGTGGTATAGCTCAATTTCCAGCAGGGATCTCAAACTCAATTTACCTGGGGGCCGCAGGAGGCAAAGTCGGGGTGATCCTTGAGTGCAGAGTCAGTAGTAAGCCTTTAATATTGAGGGGTGTGATCCAAACAACTAAAACAAAACAAAACAAGATTCCTCTAGGGCAGGGCCACAAAATGTTGTACGGAGGGCCTTTGTGGCCCGCAAGTTCAAGACCCCTGCTTTAGCGGAATCTCCATATTGTTTTCCATAAAAGCTGGACTAGATGGCATTCCCACTAGCAGTGAATGAGAGTTCCTTTCTCTCCACATCCTCGCCAGCACTGATTGTTCTTGTTCTTTGTGACCTGCACCAATATCTGTGGCATGAGATGGTACCTCAGAGTTGTTTTGATTTGCATATCCCTGATGATTAGTGATGTGGAGCATTGTTTCATGTGCCTTTTGGCCATTTGTATTTCTTCTTTATCAAAGTGTCTGTTCATTTCTTCTCCCTATTTTTTAATGGGATTAGATTTTTTTTTTCTTGTAAAGTTTTGTCAGCGTCTTGTATATTTTGAATATTTGCCCCTTATCTGATGGGTGAATAGTTTTTCCCACTCAGTGGGTGGCTTTTGTATCCTGGGCACTATTTTCTTTTAGGTGCAGAAGCTTCTCAGCTTAATATAGTCCTATCTGTTTATCTCTGCTTCCACTTGTTTGGGGAGTGCTGTTTTCTCCTTGAAGATGCCTTTAATCTCAATGTCATGGAGTGTTTTACCTACATGTTGTTCTATATACTTTATGGTTTCAGGCTTAATATCAAGGTCTTTAATCCATTTGGAATTGATCTTTGTGCATGGTATAAAATGGAGGTCTGAGTTCGCTTTTTTGCAAGTGGCTAACCAGTTGTGCCACCACCACTTGTTGAAGAGACTTTCCTTGCTCCATTTGGATTTTTTGCCTTTATATCAAAAAATGATTGATTGTATATCTGGGGCACATTCTCTGAATACTCAAGTCTATTCCACTGATCTGTCTTAATTCCAGTACCATGCTGTTTTAATGACTATTGCTTTGTAATACAATTTAAAGTTGAGGAAAATGATGCCTCCATATTCCTTTTCCCCGGGGTTGGTCTAAGCTGATTGTGATGTTTATTGTTCCAAATGAATTTCAGGGGAGTTTGATTCACTTCTTTGAAGAATGTCATGGGTATCTTTAGAGGGATTGCATTAAATCTGTACAACGCTTTGGGGAGTATTGCCATTTTAATGATGTTAATCCTACCAATTCATGAGCAGGTTATATGTTTCCATTTCCATGTGTCCTCTTTTATTTTTGAAGCAGGGTTTTGTAGTTTTCTTTGTATAGGTTCTTCACCTCTTTAGTCAAGTTGGCTCCAAGACATTTGAGTTTGTGTGACACTAATGTGAATGTGATTGATCTTTAATGTCCATTTCTTCTCTATCATTATTGGTGTACAAGAAAGCCATTGATTTTTGTGTTAATTTATAGCCTGCCACTTTGCTCTATGAATATTGTTTCTAGAAGCCTTGACTATATTGAGAAAAGTTCCTTCCATTTCCAGCTTGATGAGAGTTTTTATCAAGATGGGTATTGGACCTTATCAAATGCTTTCTCTGCATTTACTGATATGATCATATTGTTTTTCTTTTTCTTTTTGTTGATATGGTATATTATGTTGATTATGTATGTTAAACCATCCTTGTATTCCTTTAATAAAAACTACTTGGTCATGGTGTATGACAGTGATGGCTAACCTTTTTGAGCCCGAGTGCCCAAACTGCCGCACAATGCCCTAGTCTGGCCCTGTTGCCAGGTGAGCTGCAAAGCTAACATCAGCACACTCGCCTCCCGCTGCACCACATATCTTACTTGCGGACCTTCCCTCGTGCCAGCTGCAAGGCCTTCGCAATGCCTCCGCTAGCACGTGTACCATAGGTTCGCCATCGAGGGTATATGGCCTTGATAAGGCATTGGATCCTATTTGCTAGAATTTTGTTGCATCTGTGTTCATCAGGGATATTGGTCTGTACTTTAATTTTTTTTTTTTTTGCAGCATCTCTGTCTAGATTTGGTATCAAGGTGATGATAAAATCTATGATCAAGGTGATCATAAAAACTATTTGGGGGTGTTCCTGATTTTTCAGTTTCATGAAAGAGCCTGAAAAGGATTGGTTCTAGTTCCTCTTGAAAGGCTTGAAAGAAGTCAATAGTGAATCCATATGGGCCTGGCCTTTTGTTTTTGGGAAGACTTTTGATTACTATTTTACTTTCCTCATTAGTGTTACTTCTGTTGGAGAGGCATTCCATTGAGGTTTTCATTTCATCTACTGAGTTTTTCAGACCAGTTATTTCAGTTTGGAGTTTTCTGATTTCTATCTTCATATCCTCTTTTTATTTATGTTCCATTCAACTTGAGCTATGCTTTCTTTGAGTTCTATGAACATCTTGCATATTTCTTCTCTAAACTCCTTATCTGAGAGGCTAACTAAGTGATTGGCTCTTCTAGGGTCATCAGAGCTGCCATCTTCATTCTCTATGCATGGAGTTGGCTTGTATTGTTTCACCATTGTCTCACTGATAGTGTGTTTTTTTTTCCTATGCATGATGGTGGAGTTCATTGACTAGAAGATGAGCACGGAAGCGAAGTGAAACCGAGCAGCTGAGCTCCTCTGGCACCACCATTTTGGGGCTGGGAGAGCCTACCTTATGGGACTAAGGTCATTGGGTCTTCCTCTGCAGCCTAAAGTAGGAAATCAGAAAGCCTGCAGATTTTATTTTAGAATAATGGGGGATGGGTATAATAAGTGGGTAAGGTGCTTGTCTTGTATGCAGCTGACCCAGGTTTGATCCCCAGCATTCCAAATGGTTCCCCGAGCCCACTAAGAGTGATTCCCGAACTGACCAGAAGTGCTCCCTTGCGCTCCATCAGAAATGCCCCCCAAAACAAACAAGATAATTGGGTCAGAGAGATAGGTAGGCACTTGCTTTGCATGTTGCTCACCTGAGTTCAATCCCCAGTACCATATTTGGTTTTGTGAGCACTGCCAAGAGTGATTGTTGAGTAATGCTGGTTGTAATCCTAAAACAAAACAGTATTCTGTGGACACTGAAATAGCAAAGGCTTACTTTTATATATTTGGTTAGGGATATCAACACATCCTATCAGGGAGAATTATTTACCAACTTCTTTTAATTATCACCTCTTTCCAAAGGTGATAGACTAATCCACACATATAGTTAAGAAGAAAATATAACAAAAATATAAAATGCTGGAACAGAACAGTGTTAACTAATAAAGTGCTCTGGCTTACCAATGATGACAAAGAACAGATCTTATTTTCCCACTGGATTCTGTTTTTACATTGGGAACTATTTTTTTTTGGGGGGCCACACCCAGTGACGCTCAGGGGTTACTCCTGGCTACGCGCTCAGAAGTCGTTCCTGGTAGGCACGGGGGAGCATATGGGAACCGGGGGATCGAACCGTGGTCCATCCTAGGCAAGGCAGCAGGCACCTTACCTCCTGCGCCACCTCCCGGCTCCCTTTTAAATTTTTTTTTGGGGGGGGGAACTATTTTAAATTACATTACTATATTACTGGTACCCACTTACACCAGTATTTTTAAATTATTTGACAAGTCTGATTTTACTACAGTGAACTTTTTTCACATTTTTAATTTAATTTTAATTTTTTCTTTTAAAAATTTTAAGTTTATTTAAAGAAAATGCATCACATAGTTGACATGACTAATCATAATACGTTTGTTTCCAGATAAGTGAAAGCAAAGGTATTGGAAAAACAGTAGAAAGAAAAATAAAATGGGAATGAAGAGATAAAAAAAAGTAAGAAAAAAGTAAAAGTACAGTAATGGGCTCATCTTTGAAAATTATTATATCACCTATAAAATCATTATTACAGCTGCAGAAGATTTAGTAAGCTATTGTTGATATATATCCGGACTGTTAAATTGAGATTTTCCTTTAGGGATGACAACATCAAACAAATGAGGTTGCCCAGAAATTCAAAATTATGATAATTCAAATTTTAGGGGCTTATAATTAGCTGCAGGACCTCCTGGAAGAAGACCCAGTTCTGTGACTACATTTTGGGGCATGGTTGCAGCTGCTAGCTTTCCCTGGAAAAAGGAAGATACAGGGTAGGATGCCTGCACTCACTCCAAAAAGAGCCTTGATAATAACAGTCCAATAATTGGCACACCTAAAGTGTTGTCAGATTGGCATCCCTGCAGGGAATCATAGAGGGTCAGTGATGTGGCAAGTCATTGGGAAAATGGTGATTTTAGATGATTGAGGCAGTAAGTGTGGCTTTGGCAGGGTGGGAATTTGACCTTCCTCTCTTCCGTAGATGGCCAGCTTTCATGGCTTGGTTTACATCTTGTTCGAGAAAAGAGGGATTATGCAGCTGGCCCATTTTGAACATGGTGACTACATTTGTGGGAGTGGTTATATCTCCACTTAATTTTTTCTATATCTTATATATATAAACACATATACATATATATACATATACATATATATACATATATATTATTTTAGGCATCATTCACTCTTCAATATTTGAATCATAGTTAGTAGTTTGTTAGATAGATGATTAGAAAATAACTTTCCTGCTTTTAATGATAGTTTTAGATATTTATATCATTATTTACAAAATACTAATTATAGTCTATGAAATTAGAAATGTGAGTTATCTTGGATTACATTTTCCTTTCTACATCAAATCACTAACAAGGTTTATTTTATCCAAATATGTGAAATTCATCCATTTCATACCTCAGTTTGAAGTTTTACATGTATATTATATATGACTCATCATTATTATGTGTTTATCCTGTATAGAGCTATTTTCTGTTCTTTCAGAGATGGTTTTCTTTTAGCCTCTTTTTTTTTGGTTTTTGGTTTTGGGCCACACCCGGTGATGCTCAGGGGTTACTCCTAGCTATGCACTCAGAAGTTGCTCCTGGCTTGGGGGACCATATGGGAAACCGGGGGAATCGAACCGTGGTCCGTCCTAGGCTAGCGCAGGCAAGGCAGGCACCTTACCTCCAGCGCCACAGCCCAACCTCTATATTAGCCTCTTAATCTTTTGTTTTTTACCAAGTCGTGGACAGAGATAAGTATCAATTAAATATGTGATTGATTTTTTTGTATTAGTTATCTAACTTAAAAATAATAGTAGGACTTGTCTCAGATAACTTTACCATAGTAGAGCCATCATCAAACTCAGTAGCTAAAGATTTGTAGGCTAGATCAGTTAACCTCATAGAAAATTCTTTCATGAGCACCAAAGTTACTCTTGCTATGAAATTTGGTTTTGTTTTGCTTCTCTGCCATAGGTACTTCTCCCTCCAAGCCACACATCCACTTGGATTTGATGATGTTGTTCGATTAGAAATTGAATCCAATATCTGCAGGGAAGGTGGGCCACTCCCCAACTGTTTTACAACTCCATTACGTCAGGCTTGGACAACCATGGAAAAGGTAACTGAGAACTTCAAAAACATAAAATGACAAGAAGTGTTATGTGGAACCCAGTAAATATAACTGGAGTTGTATATATTTACTGGAGTTATATGGGGTAAACAAAGCAGAACAGTTGAAAACTAAAGTAGTGTTGCAGAATGATTACAGTTACAGAGTTTGTGGGCCTAAGTTATAGCAAGCAATAGAGCATTTGCCTTGCATATGTGAGACTTTTGGTTTGATCTCTGGCACCACCATAGAGAGTAAAATGAGTCAAACCTTTTAAGTTTGACTTGGTATATTTTAATTTTAATCTTTATAGACCGAGTAAACTCAGTTATTGAAAAAAATTTAGTGCCCTTTTCCTTATCTAGATATTTGAAAATGTGTGTTTTTTTAAGAATTTTTTTTTTGCGTGGGGTTACTCACACCCTAGTGCTCGACTTATGTCTGATTCTGTTCACTGATCACTCCAGGCATTGTTCAGGAAACTATGTGGTGCTGGGGATAAAATGGGTGGAATGCCTTGGCAAGGCAAGCGTCTTAACTCTGTACAATCTCCCTTGCTCCTTGAAATTGTTTTGTGGAGTCAGAGTGATAAAACAGTGGATAGGCACTTGCCTTTAAGTGGCTCACCTAGTTTTTGATCTCTGGTATCGAATATAGTCCCCGATACCCACCAGGAGTAGTTTCTGAGTGTAGATCCAGGAATAATCCCTGAGCATCTCAGGTGTTGCACAAATACAAAAAAAAGAAATTGTTTTAAGAATAAAATTGTGAAATGTTATGAAGTGTTTATTAACATAGTACCCCACATGGAGTTTACATTTAAAAATAATGACTTATGGGACTCAAGTGATAGTACAGCAGGGTGGGTGTTTGCCTTGCACATCCCATAAGCACAGAGCCAGGAGTATCCCCTAAGCACCGACAAGTGTGACCCCAAAACAAAAGATCTTTCTTTTTTCTTTTTCTTTTCTTTTCTTTTTTTTGTTTTGTTTTGTTTGTTTTTTGGTTTTGGGTCATACCCGATAGCGCTCAGGGGTTACTCCTGGCTCTACACTCAGAAATGGCTCCTGGCAGCCACGGGGGACCAAATGGGTTGCCAGGATTTGAACCTCGGTCCTTCTGCACGTAAGGCAAATGCCTTACCTCCATGCTATCTCTCCAGTCCCTACAAAAGATCTTTCTAACGTGTGATCCACTAATCAGGTTCTATCCTTGGCACCACAAGAATTAGGAGCACAGAACCTGGAGTAAGCTTTGAGCACAGCTAGGTGTAGCCCAAAAATAAACATAAAAACCTGTGTCAAGGATGAGGGTAATTGTTCAAAGGACTGGAGTGTGTACTTGGCATGCGTTACCCCTGCTTCAGTTCCTTGCATCCCCATGATTGCAAGAGCAACAGCTATGTGGCATCGATCTCCTCTCTGCTTAGGAGACATCTTCCCTCCCTTAAAAATAAACCAACATAATGCTCAAAACAGATACCTCGAGAGCCAGACCTTTCATTAAAAAAAAAAAAAAAAAAATTGACTTATGGGGTCTGAATGATAGTAAAGCTGGTTGGATATTTGCCTTTCACCTGTCTGACCCAGGGTTGATCGCCAGCATCCCAGATGGTCCCCTAAGCACTGCCTGGAGTGATTCATGTAGGCCCTGAACACTGCCACAAGTAACCCCTAAGAATCACTGGATATATCCCAAAACTAAGGGGCCGAGGGGACAAACCTGAAAAGTGTCATTCCATTTAAGGAATGACTCAAGGACCAGGGAAATAGCTTATCCAACAGAGTTCATACATAGCTTATGGGTGGCCCAGGGATATCTCAGACACTGCATTGCCAGTGAACATATATCTGCAGTAGACCCTGAGTACCATTAGGTGTGCACCTTTCACCCCCACCCCATTAGTCATTTAACTCAGTTGTCATACTTTTGGTAATGTATTTTTTTTTGTTTGTTTTTGTTTTTGGGTCACACCCGGCAGTGCTCAGGGGTTACTCCTGGCTCCATGCTCAGAAATTGCCCCTGGCAGGCACGGGGGACCATATGGGGCACCGGGATTCGAACTGATGACCTTTTGCATGAAAGGCAAATGCGTTACCTCCATGCTATCTCCCGGGCCCCTTGGTAATGTATTTTAAGGAAATAAATTCAAAAGTAAAAAGTATTTTATCCCAAAGACTCATTTCTGACAAATAAAGGATATTTCCAAATTATGTCTGCCTTGAATTGTTTGTTGCTCATTAAAAATCTAAAAAATCTAGGGCCAAATCGATAGCACATTGGGGAGGGAGTTTGTTTTGCATGTGACTGGTTCAGGTTTGATCCCTGGCATCCCATTTAGTCCCTTGAACCTACCTTGAATAATTTCTGAGTTCAGAGCCAGTAATAACCCCTGAGTGCTGCTGGGTGTGGTCCCAAAACAGTACAAAACAAAAATCTAAAAAAATCTTAATAGTCTGGCTGGAGTTGGAGTGATATCAGCATCTAGAGGACTCTGTTTGTTTTTGTTTTTGTTTTTGTGTCATTCCTGGCAGGCTCAGTAGACCATATGGGATACCGGGATTTGAACCACCGTCCTGCATGCAAGGCAAATGCCCTACCTCCATGCTATCTCTTCGGCCTAGAGGACATTTTTATCTTGCATGTGACTGCCCAGAGTTCAATCTCTGGGACTCTACCTGGGCCTCGAGTTCAAGCCTGTAGTAAGCCTTGAATATTACATGGTATAGCACAAAACAAAACAGGAAAAGGTCTCATTGCCTATGTAGCATTAATATAATAATAATTTCATGCAAAATTGATCTGGGTGGGGAATTAGAAGCCTAGAAGTTATGTACTTTTATTATTTAGTTGCAGCATGGACCATACAAAGGCAAAATGCTTAAATTGTAATAAGCACAAGATACGGGGCTCGGGAGATAGCATGGAGGTAAGGCGTTTGCCTTTCATGCAAAAGGTCATCGGTTCAAATACCGGTGCCCCGTATGGTCCCCCGTGCCTGCCAGGAGCAATTTCTGAGCATGGAGCCAGGAGTAACCCCTGAGCACTGCCAGGTGTGACCCACCCCCCAAAAAAAAAAATAAGCACAAGATAGAGTTTCTGTTCTAACTTGAGAAATTGTGGGTAAATATTTTGTTTGTTTGTTTTTGGGGCCACACCCATTGGTCCTGGCTCTAAAATCAGAAATTGCTTAGGTTGTTCTAGCTCTGTGACCAGAAATTACTTCTTTATACTTGGAGTTTGAATCCAGGTTGGCAATGCTGTGCTCGCTCTCCGACCTGTTGAATTTTTTTTTTGTTTTTGTTTTTTTTGTTTTTTGTTTTTTGGGCCACACCCGGTGACGCTCAGGGGTTACTCCTGGCTATTCGCTCAGAAGTTGTTCCTGGCAGGCACAGGGGACCATATGGGGAACCGGGGGATCGAACCGCTGTCTGTCCTAGGTTAGCACAGGCAAGGCAGGCACCTTACCTCCAGCGCCACCGCCCGGCCCCTGAATTTTGTTTTAAAAAGTTTCACTTGTATTCATTTCAACACTGAGATAACACATCCTCTCTTTCAGGTCTTTTTACCTGGCTTTTTGTCCAGCAATCTTTATTATAAATACTTGAATGATCTCATTCATTCTGTTCGAGGAGATGAATTTCTGGGAGGCAATGTTTCGGTGGCAGCCCATGGTGTTGGCCCTCCTGAAGACACTCACTCAGGTGGTTCTGACAGCTCGTCTTCTCAGGTACTGACCAATTTGACTCTGCCATTAGGAAGAAAGGTATACAAATCCTTCCAATACCATCCAGAATTCCTTTTGTAAGTTATAAGTTATAGAAATGGTAGGGCCAGAATTATATTCTCCCTGTAATGTTCTGTACTCTTGAGTTTAATAATACTGTAGCATAATAATTTTCTTGTCATATCACTATTAATAAGTAACAGTTTGAATTTTCTGACATAGGGCATGGATACATTTTCTTAGTTTATATACAGTATTTCCCCCCACCTTTTTTTTGGTTTTTGGGCCACACCTGGTATCGCTCAGGGGTTACTTCTGGCTCTGTGCTCAGAAATCGCTCCTGTCTTGGAGGACCGTATGAAGTGATTGAACCGTAGTCCTAGGTCAACCATGTGCAAGGTAAATGCCCTACCAGTGTACCACCAGTTCACTCCCCTTCCCCCCCCTTTTTAAATTAAAATAATAGGATTTGGGGCTGGAGCCTTGGGGAGTGGTAGGGTATTTGCCTTGCACGTGGCTGACCTAGGATGGACTGTGGTTCGATCCCCCAGCATCCCATATGATTCCCTGAGCCAGGAGTGATTTCTGAGTGCATAGCCAGGAGTAACCCCTGAACATCACTGGGTGTGGCCCAAAAACAAAAATTGGGATTTACAAGGTTATTCATGGTATAGTTGTTTTTTTGTTTTAACTTTATTATTGATTGATTGACCATTTGGTCCCTGGGTCACACCCAGCAGTGTTCAGAGGTCATTCCTGGCTCTACACTCAGAAATCGCCCTGGAAGGATGGGGGACCACATGGGATGGTAGGGATCGAACCGGGTCCCTCCTGGGTTGCCCGCACACAAGACAAACACCCCACCACTGTGCCATCTCTTTGGCCCTCATGGTATAATTGTTTTAGGCATTTAAGCATTCAAGTTTTATTACCAGTTCCACAAGTGTGACCTTTAATGTTCCCAGTTTTGCACTCACTTCCAAGCCTGGCTCCTTAATAGGCACAAACAAGTTTACTTGCTAATGCCTGTTACCAAGAAATGGCAAATAAAATTATCAGAAAATAGAGCAATAAAAGTCAGCTGGTGATAATTATTGTATAAAACAGCACTTCTTTATAGTTGCCGTCAATAAGACTCTCCTTGGTAGCCTTATCTCCTAAAAAACCTTAGTATTTTTTTCTCCTAAGAAAGTTACATAGTATGTGACCTTGCTGAATGTAGTTGCTATTTTTTTATATATATAGAATGTATTCTTTGCATTTAGGCATTTTATTTATTTTTATTTGGGGGGGGGGTCACTGAACCCAGTACACTCAGGGGTACGCTCAGAAATCGCCCCGGCTCGGGGAACCATATGGGATGCCAGGGATCGTAAATTTTTTTTGCTTTGTTTTGGGACCACACTTGGTGGTGCTCAGGGGTTACTCCTAGCTCTGCTTAGGGGTCATTTCTAGTGGTGCTCATGGGACCATATGGGATACCGGATCAAAACCTGGTCAACCACATGCAAGGCAAACGCTCTTCCTGTTGTTCTATTCGTCTGGCCCCAGCAACTTGAACAATTTTTGTAAATAGGCATGACCAGTATCCAGATCAAGAAGTACAATATTGGGGCCCGGGAGATAGCATGGAGGTAAGGCGTTTGCCTTTCATGCAAAAGGTCATCGGTTCGAATCCCCGGTGCCCCATACGGTCCCCCGTGCCTGCCAGGAGCAATTTCTGAGCATGGAGCCAGGAGTAACCCCTGAACACTGCCGGGTGTGACCCAAAAAACAAAAAAACAAAAAAAAGAAGTACAATATTGACAGTATCTCCCATTCCAAAGCCTGCTTACTCGTTAGGGTAGCTAATACACTAAATTGAGATGGCATGTTAAGGACCAGGGATTTGGCTCATTGTAGGAGTACTTTGCAAGTGTCAGGCCCTGATTTCTCGATCTTAACAGCACATCCACACAGACACACATAGGCACACACATGCCCTTAAGTCGGTGTTATTTGTACCTTCCATTTGAGGTTGTGCATGCACACACATACTCTCAATCTCTATCTCTCTATCTCTCCTCCCCAGGCACTGCATGCCCTTAATTTGGTGTTATTTATACTTGTCATTTGGGGATACCACACCACAGTGCTTTAGGGACTACTTTTGGCATGGTGTACAGGGATGATTCTGCAAGGTGTTCAGGAGAGCATGCAGTGCTGGTGTTCAAACCTATGCCTTCACTTACAAAGCATGCATACTAGCCTTTTAAACAGTCTCCCTGGTCTTTTGTTCTTGTCATTTTATAACTAAAACTATAATGCATGTATTTTTTTTTCTTTTCAAAAAATTGGGTTATTGCTCAGTATGACATGAAGTTTGCTTCCTTACATTGTGCATGTGATGCTGTTTTTGTTATTTTTATTGATTGCTTTTTCCAACCCTCCCTTTCATTATTGTTGCAGTGTCCAAGAATTCTCCCTGGTTTTGCTACTCAAGTGACACACATTGTGGTGCTTGCACACTTAGCCATAGTAATGATTGGGGATTGTACTCTTTTAGCCATGTTGCATGCACAAATGCTTGCTCAGGGTCATATTCCTTTAGGTTTGGTGCAGTGCTGTGCACATTCAGATGATAATACTTACCAAAGCTAGTACTTTGGGCCATGATGTTTGGATATCTTTTGTTTTGCAATGCCCAGAATTAAACCTTGAGTCTCATACATGCAGGGCAAATACTTTACAACTGAGCTACATCCCTGGGCCCTTGTCCATCTTTCTTTCAATTTGTGGTGCTACTCACTACTTTGGAACCAGGGATCAGAGACAGCTGGGCTCAGCTAGCAGAGTTACCAGGATCATGCTCAGCACATGTGGCAGCTCCAGAGATTAGATTGAGCCTTTTGCTCAGTGTAAGTGGTTTAAGCCACTAAACTATGCCCTGGATCCAGTCAGCAGTTTTTAGTATATTTACAGTGTTATTTTAGTCATCATCTAGATCAATTTTACTTTTTTTTTTTTTTTTTTTTTGGTTTTTGGGCCACACCTGGTGACGCTCACGGGTTATTCCTGGCTATTTGTTCAGAAGTCGCTCCTGGCAGGCACGGGGGACCATATGGGGAACCGGGGGATCGAACCACGGTCCATCCTAGGTTAGCGCAGGCAAGGCAGGCACCTTACCTCCAGCGCCACCACCCGGCCCCAATTTTACATTTTCCTATCCAGATAAGAACCCTTGAATATTTCAACTGTCACCCTTTAAGTCATTGATTTTCTCATCTACATTTGGCTCCCTAGATTTTTATTTTGGGTGTTTGGTCTAAATGGAACTGTATGAGGCTGGAGGATTAGTTCAATAGGCGAGATCGTACTTTGACATGCAGGGGCCGCAGATTTGTTTTCTGAGACCATTAGAAGTGACTCCTGGGACACAGAGTTGGGAATGTTTCATAAGTTCAGCTAGGTGTTACCCCATAGTCAAAAATGAATTAATGAGGGGCCCGGGAGATAGCATGGAGGTAAGGCGTTTGCCTTTCATGCAAAAGGTCATCGGTTCGAACCCCGGTGCCCCATATGGTCCCCTGTGCCTGCCAGGAGCAATTTCTAAGCATGGCGCCAGGAGTAACCCCTGAGCACTGACGGGTGTGACCCAAAAACCACACACACACACAAAAAAAATGAATTAATGAATGAATAGATAGCTAAATAAAGCCAACTATGAAACCAATCTCTTTCACTTAGCATAAGGATTTTAAGGTTCTTCCACATTTAGCATGTATAGGAATTTTGTTTTGTTTTGTTTTGTTTTGTGGCCAAATAATTCCATTGTACAGACATTTTTGTTTATTCATCAGGTGATGGACATTTAGATTATTTTTGCTCTTTTACATTTTTATTATAATTCATGACAGTATGCCATGTACAAATTTTTGTGTATATTTTTATTTCTCATTTCTTTATGCTTAGGAGTAGAGTTGATGGTCAAATGATAGCACTTTTGAACTCTGACTTGATGATTGTTTTTTATAATAATTCTTAAAATCAGGAAGTTAAAGTCTTCCAATTTAGTTCTTTTTCAAGATCGTTTGGACAATTCAAGGTCCCTTGAGTTTTACTATGAGGAAAGTATAGAGACTGTGTTTGTTTTGGACCACCCACATTGGTGCTCAGGGCTTACTCTTGGCTCTGCATTTTGGGATCACTCCTGGAAGGCTTGGAGGACCATATAGAATGCTGGAGATCAAACCTGGGTCTGCTTTATGCAAGGCAAATACCCTACTAGCTGTACCACCTACCTCTGCAGCCCCCCAAGTATTACAGTCTTAACAAATTAAATTTCAGTTTTATGAACATGGCTACTTTTCCATTACTCAAGTCACTTATAAGGTTTTTTGTTTGTTTGTTTGTTTGTTTGTTTTGTTTTTGGGCCACACCCAGTGATGCTCAGGGGTTACTCCTGGCTATGCACTCAGAAGTCGCTCCTGGCTTGGGGGACCATATGGGAAACTGGGGGATCTAACCGCGGTCTGTCCTAGGCTAGCACAGGCAAGGCAGGCACCTTACCTCCAGTGCCACCACCTGGCCCCTTATAAATATTTTGCTTATGTATTTATTTTTGGTGTATATGAGAGGGATCGAACCCAGGTGAGCCTGAAAATTTAAAAAATTTGGCTGGAGAGATAGCATGGCACTAGGGCATTTGCCTTACACACAGCTTATCCAGGAAGGACAGTGGGTTCGAATTCTAGCATCCCATATGGTCCCCCGAGTCTGCCGGGAGTAACCCCTGAGCGCCACCGTGTGTAACCCAGTGTGTAACCGTGTGTGTGTGTGTGTGTGTGTGTGTGTGTGTGTGTCTGTGTGTCTGTGTGTACACGTACAGTGTTCATTTTTAAGTCTCTAGAAATGTAATTAATTTTATATTAAGATAAAATTAGGGGCTGGAGAGATAGCATGGAGTTAGGGCATTTGCCTTGCATGCAGAAGGATGACAGTTCAAATCCCAGCTTCCCATATAGTCCCCAAGCCTGCCAGGAGTGATTTCTGAGCGTAGAGCTAGGAGTAACCCCTGAGCACTGCCTGGTGTGACCCAAAACCCAAAAATTAATTAAATTAATTAATTTTTAAAATTTTAATAAAATAAATTAATATATCAATTTGATATATATTAATTTAATAAATTTAATATAGTCATCTATTTTAAAAATTAATTTCTATGACATTTAGTAATGGCATAGTGTTAAGCAATTTTCACCACTTTCTTATACTATACAATATTAAAATAAATTTTTTTTAACGCTGGCCACTTGACACCAGGTATTGAACTTGGTCTTATACCTGCAAGACTTGTGCTCTGTCACTTGAGATACCTCTTGAAACATCCTAATTTTTCATTTACTAAAGTGAAATCCTGTGTCCATTAGCAGTGATTCCCCTATTCACTTATATTTTCTCAGAAGAGCTTTAGATTAATGGTCCTTTGCATATTATGAGGGTTCGATCTTTATTTGTAAGCCTATGGATATCTGTTTATCCCAACAAGATTTATTGAAAAAATTTTTGTCATTAAAACAACCTTGGAGCTCTTGTTAAATCATTGGATAGATGTGCTTATTTATTACTATTATTATTATTATTATTATTATTATTATTATTATTATTATTATTATTATTATTACTCTTAGTTCTATGTCTGTCCTTATGTCTAATACCAGTATTGCTTTGTTTGGTTACCATGGTTTTGTATTGAGTTTTAAAATCAGGAAGTATATATGCTTCCCTCTTTTCTCTCCAAGATTATTTTGAGTAGTCTAGTTGCCTTACAGTTTCATAGGAATTTTAGGATTAATGTTTCCATTTTGGTCTAGATTAGATTGCATTGATTTGTGGAGGGGTCGGGTAGGCATTACCATCTTAAGAGTAGCATGTTTTCCAATTTGTGAATATGGGATATCATTCAATTTAATTAGAGCATCTTCCATAACTTTCAGCAAAGGCCTGTAGTCTTCATTATACTGATTTTATACCTCTCTAATTCACTTTAGTATCACACTCTCTGAGCCACATTCCAGTCCTAAGCTTTATGTTTAGTTTGGTTTATTGTGTTTTTTTGTTTATTGCCACACCCAGTGATGTTCAGGAGCCACTCCTGTACTCAAAAATTACTTTTGAGTACAGAAGAGACCATATGAGATGCTGGGGATCAAACCCAGGTTGACTGCCTGCAAAGCAAATGACCTAACCACAGTTTTATCATTTTTGCCCCCTAAGTTTTTTTAAATACTATATAGAACCATTTTTAAAACTCTATTCTGGAGAACTGTATTCTGATAACACAGTCAGTAGGGCACATGGTGGACCTGGGTTCTATCCCTGGCATCCCATATGGTCCTCTAATCCTATAAGGGGTAATCTCTGAGCTTAGAGCCAGGAGTAACCCCTGAGCACTGCCTGGTATGTCCCAAAAACAAACAAACAGAAAAATCCTTTATTTTTTGATTCATTCATAGTACATAGAAATACAACTGTTTGACAGATGGAACCCTGTATATGAAGCAAAAAAAGAGAAAGAAATACAGCTACATTCGTGTATTTGATCTATACATATTCAACTTTATTAAATACTTTAGTTCTCATAGTTTTTTTGTTGATTCATTAGGATTCTCTACAAATAAGATCGCGTCATCTGCAAATTAGTTTTCTTTCTATTCTACTTTGGATACTCTTATTTTTCTTTTTTGTTGTCGTTTAATTGCTTACGCTAGAATAAAGTTGACAGTATAAAGTTGAATAGAAGTGATAAAAGTAGACTTTTTCTCCACTCATAGAGACAGGTTTCCACTTTTTTAAATATAGTATGGTTTTAGGGATGGCTTCTTTATAATTCTTCTTTTTCAGGTGAAGAAGTATACTATTCTTACTGTTTTAATTTTTTACCATGAATTGTTCAATGTTGGTCTTTTTTTTTAATTATTTAAAGAAAATATATCACATTGTTGACACAACTGATCATAATACATTTGTTTTGGGATGACAGAAAGCAAAATTATTAAGAAATAGAGAACAGAGAATTAAAAAATATGGAAGAAGGGGAGAGAGTTCATTAGGAGTTATATTTGTGAAATTTATTGTATCATCTATAAAGTCATTAATGCAATAGCCAAAGGTTTAGTATGCTCCCATTTTTTTCTCCATGTGGGCTGAAGAGATAGCAAAAACCAAAGAAAAAAAGTGTGTGTGTGGCAAGTGTCGTTTGCGTAGGCACAGCAAAATATGGAATAAACTTTTTTTTTGTTTGTTTTTGTTTTTGTTTTTTGGGTCACACCCGGCAGTGCTCAGGGGTTACTCCTGGCTCCATGCTCAGAAATCGCTCCCGGCAGGCACGGGGGACCATATGGGGCACCGGGATTCGAACCAATGACCTTTTGCATGAAAGGCAAGCGCCTTACCTCCATGCTATCTCCCGGGCCCCTAAATATTCTTTTTAAGTTGAGTTAGTTAGGTTTTTTTTTTTTGTTAATATGGTATACTGCATTAATTATCAGATGTTACACCAACCTTATATTTCTATAATATTGATAAATATTAGTTTATTAGTATGCTAATCATTTTGCATAAAGTATTGCCTCTTATTTATTTCAGTGCTCCCCTCCCACTCCTGTCCCAATTTTGTGCCTGTTTGTCCCTCCCCACCATGTCTGGTCAGTTTTTTATATTATTGATTTAACCTGATTATTAATCCATAGACATCGATTTGTATTCTATGTTAAACAATGCTGCAGTGAATAATCTTATATATAAGTAATTTTGTGTCAGTGTGAATCTGTCTATAATTCAATTGCTAATAAGTTTCTGGGTCAATCCTTTGCTATGTGTGTTACAGAAATAACAATTCTGGGACCGGGCGGTGGCGCTGGAGATAAGGTGTCTGCGCTAACGTAGGACAGACCGCGGTTCGATCCCCCAGTTCCCCATTTGGTCCCCCGTGCCTGCCAGGAGCGACTTCTGAGTGAATAGCCAGGAGTAACCCCTGAGCATCACCCGGTGTGGCCCAAAAACCAAAAAAAAAAAAAAGAAATAACAATTCTAACATGGTGTTGGTTTGGCTTTTTTTGGTCTGTTTTGTTTTTTAATGAGTAGGAGGCAAATGCTAGAGGAGAACTTAGTTTTCTCTTTTGTCTCATGGACTCAATGAGAATCAAAAACATTCCTGTATATTCTATAAAAAGCTAGACATTATGGTTGTTATTCAAGTTATATAAGACTCAGTAGTTTGGAGTTTTGCGTATATAAAATCTGCATATGAATATAGCACATTTTTTGAAACTTGGATGATTAAGGAAACATATTTGGCACGCATTAGAATCATTACTGTTAAACATTTTGTTAGTGACTGAGTTTAATGAACATTATATCTGTTATGAGCTATTATCATATTCCAAACCGAGTGTTCCTGAATAGTTCCTACTAACTTGGGGTGGGAGGGTCTCAGAGGATATTTGGGCTACTCCCAGCAGTTCTTGGCTCAAGGCTGCTTAGGCTTCAGGTCCTCTGGGGGCGTTTAGGCAGTCATTTGGTACCAGGAATCAAACTTAGGGCTTCTGTGTGCCAGGCATGTGTTACAGCCCTTGGAGACCACTCTTTAGTTCCAATATACTAATAACTTTACCATTTCTTTTCTTTTGTAGTCCAGTATGAAGAAAGCCAGTGTTAAAATTCTGAAAAATTTTGATGAAGCGATAATTGTGGATGCTGCAAGTCTGGATCCAGAGTCTCTGTATCAGAGAACATATGCAGGGTAAATTTGACTTCTGACTAGAATTTTTACAGACATTGAATTTATGTATCTCTAATATTTTTTCTCTAATAAAGTTCAGTTTATTTTCCAGTTTAAATATGTTAAAGTTTATTTTAAAAATACAGTATTGAAAACACTGTAGAAGCTTTAAGAATAGCTAGAACTATATGCTCTCTGTATATGTAACACTGTAAGCTATAGAATATGTGTTGTATAGTGTATTTCTAAAAGTCAGATTAGAATGCTATGCTTGTAGTGTAATTAATTGGTTAGTTAACACGAAGTAATAAATTTTTCATGACTTGGGGCCTGGGAGATAGCATGGAGGTAAGGCGTTTGCCTTCCATGCAAAAGGTCATCGGTTCGAATCCCGGTGCCCCATATGGTCCCCCGTGCCTGCCAGGAGCAATTTCTGAGCATGGAGCCAGGAGTAACCCCTGAGTACTGCCGGGTGTGACCCAAAAAACAAAAAACAAAAAAAAATTTTTTTTTCATGACTTAATTTGCAGTAATGTAGTCTAGCTAAAGGTAGCAGTTATTTATAAATATTTATTTATTAGACCTGTGAGAGTAAGTATAACATTTCTTAGGAAATGTATACAAATATAATATAAAGTCTGATGTTAACTTTAAAATTTTTGTTTTTATTTTGGGGCTAACTCTGGCTTTTATACTCAGGTATCACTCCTGGCAGTACCCAGGGGACCATATGAGATGCTGAGGGTTCAATCCTGATTGGCCACATGCAAGCCAAGAGCTTCCTAACCAGTCTACTATCACTCTGGCCCTTAATGTTAATTTTTAAAATTTATTTTGAGGGGCCGGGCGGTGGCGCTGAAGGTAAGGTGCCTGCCTTACCGCGCTACGGACCGCGGTTCGATCCCCGTGCCCCATATGGTCCCCCAGGCCAGCCAGGGGCGACTTCTGAGCGCATAGCCAGGAGTAACCCCTGAGTGTCACTGGGTATGACCCAAAAACCAAAAAAAAAAAAAAAAAAAAATTTATTTTGAATCATCATGGGATAAAGTTACAAAGTTGCTCATGGTTGAGTTTTAGTTATATAATGTCCAGCACCATCCCTTCATCTGTGTACATTTTCTGCCAATAATGTACTTACTGCCTGCTTCTGTACCAGACATTTTTCTCTCTTTTTCTCTCTCTCTCTTCTTTCCCTATCCCCCCTACCCAGTCTCCTTAGAATTAGTATTCCCCCTCAATAAAACTTTACTTCCGTTTTTAAAATAGGGGGTGGGTAGAGAGCAGAGGCACTAGTACAGTGAGTAGGACATTTGCCTTGCTTGTGGCTGAACTGGGTTTTGATCCCCAAATACATACGGTCCCTCAAGCCCTTCCGGAATGCCCCTTGACCACAGAGTCAGGAGTAAGTCTTGAGCACTGCTGGGGTGGCCTGAAACCCCAAATAATAATGATAATGTAAAATGATGCCAGCATTATTTGTTATGAACTACTTTTTTATTTGTTTGTTTTTTGGGCCACACTCATTTGACGCTCAGGAGTTACTCTAGGCTATGCGCTCAGAAATCGCTCCTGGCTGTGGGGAGACCATATGGCACGCCGGGGGATTGATGAACCACAGTCCATTCTAGGCTAGTGCTTGCAAGGCCTTACCACTAGTGCTACTTCTCTGGCTCCTGAACTACTTAATTATACTTGTGAATGGGATAGTTGTCTCTCTTAACAGTTAACAGGATTATTTATCTTCTGACAAAAAAGCAGTAACATAGAAGCTGTAATTCAAAAAGCAGTAATACATAGGGAATTTCATAAGCTTTACCACAGATCCAATTATTATTCACTTACTATTCACAAATTCACAAATTATTTACAGTCACTTAATTCTTTTAAGACGGCTTAACTCATAAACGTGCGTATATTACCCAGTCTCAGTGCAAGTTCTACAGTGCCATAAATAAGGATTTATACATTATCAAAAAATAATTGAGCGCTGGAGGCAAGGTACCTGCGCTAACCTAGAATGGACCACGGTTCAATCCCCCCGTTCCCCATATGGTCCCCCGTGCCTGCCTGGAGCGACTTCTGAGCAAATAGCCAGGAGTAACCCCTGAGCGTCACCGGGTGTGGCCCCCCCCCAAAAAAAAAACAAACAAAAAATTAAAAAGTCTAAAAAATAATTTAAATAAATAAAAAGTTACTGTTTGAACACATTGTCTTTGAAAAGCACACTTAGCCATATCAGAATGCTTAGTTTTTGTTTATTTGTTTTTGTTTTGTTTTGGGGTCACACCCGCCTGCACTCAGGGCCTGGCTCTGAGCTCAGAAGTCGCCAAGTCGCTTTGGCAGGCATGAAGGACCAAATAGGATGCCAGGATTTGGACTATCGTCCTGGGTCACTGTGTGCAAGGCAAAGACCCCCCCTACCTCTGTGCTATCTCTCTGGCCCCAAGCATGCTTAGTAATTTTTATTATTTTAGGAAATGGTGGATAATAAACCTAAATAAATTAACTCCCTAAAAGTGAGATTTAATTCTTAAAAAAACGGTTGGATTTTTTTTTTTCTTTTTGGTTTTCGTTTTTTCAAAAATTTACTTAAGGAAGTTTGTCATTTGGAGCTGGAGAGTTATATTACAGTGGGTAGGGTACATGACTTGAATTTGACTGGTCTGGATTTGATCCCTGGCACTCCACGTGGTCCTCTGGATCACTGTTGGATGTGACTTCATCAATCTCTGCTAAAAAAAATAATAATAAATGTTGCTTGGATCTGAGAGAGAGTACTGAGGGTAAGGTTCTTGTTTGGCACTCAAATGTTCCCTTTTCAACCTCCAGAACTACATATGACCCTGAGCATAGAACCAGGATTAACACCTGAGCACTGCTAGGTGTGGCCCCAAACTCCCCCCTCAAACAAACAAATTGCAAGATGTTTTTGATATTTTATGTGTATGTAAATTTTTAAATAATAAGAAATTCATTTGTAATCATGTGTTTA
This sequence comes from Crocidura indochinensis, assembly GCA_004027635.1. Classification (NCBI taxonomy): domain Eukaryota; kingdom Metazoa; phylum Chordata; class Mammalia; order Eulipotyphla; family Soricidae; genus Crocidura; species Crocidura indochinensis. The sequence goes on from PVKC010012467.1 coordinate 21,730, forward strand.
AATAAAGATATTATAAAACTAAAAAAGAGGAGCCCGGAGAGTTAGCACAGCAGTAGGGCGTTTGCCTTGCAAGCGATTGACCCAGGACCAAAGGTGGTTCAAGTCCCGGCATCCCATATGGTCCCCCATGCCTGCCAGGAGCGATTGATTTCTGAGGCAGAGAGCCAGGTGTAACCCCTGAGTGCAGCTGGGTGTGACCCCCAAACCAAAAATAAATAAATAAATAAAAGAGGGACTGGAGCAGTAGTGCAGTGAGAGGGCATTTGTCTTGCAGGCGGCTGTCCTATGATGGACTGTAACCAAGCCCACCAGGAGTGATGTCAAATACAGAGCCAGCCCTGAGCACCACTGGGTGTGTACTAAAAACCAAAAGAAAAAGATAGAAATGTTAACCATGAAGAGGAATATCTTTATTTATTTATTTATTTAGTGGTTTTGGGGTCACACCCGGCAGTGTCCAGGGTTACTCCTGGCTCCATGCTCAGAAATTGCTCCTGGCAGGCACGGGGGACCATATGGGGCACCGGTATTTGAACCGATGACCTTTTGCATGAAAGGCAAACGCCTTACCTCCATGCTATCTCCTGGGCCCCGAAGAAGAATATCTTAAGATATATTTGTTTGAAATAAAATAATATGTAGACATAATAAAATGTGAACTTTTAACTAAGGATACACATTTTTGTTCTCATAAAACACTAAGTTCATAGACTAGAGGAGCCAAAAAGATAGTACAGTGGTAAGATGCTAGCCTTGTACACAGCCAACCTGGGTTCAGTCCCTCAGAATCCCATATGGTTTCCTGAATCCCTCCACGAATGATCCCTGAGCATAGAGCCAAGAGTTAATCTCAGAGTACCACTCAGTGTAGCCCACAACCAAAAGATAATATAAGCTCAAAGGTTAGAGCTATATTTCTTTTGCCCACACACAGTATCTCCCCCTCCTCCTCCTGAGGTAATCATTGTTAGTATGTTATGTTCAAGGGCTTTTGGTTCTTTTTTTTTTTTTTTTTTTGGTTTTTTGGGTCATACCCGGCAGTGCTCTGGGGTTACTCCTGGCTCCATGCTCAGAAATTGCTCCTGGCAGGCACAGGGGACCATATGGGGCACCGGGATTCGAACCAATGACCTTTTGCATGAAAGGTAAACAACGCCTTACCTCCATGCTATCTCCTGGGCTCCACGTCTTTTGTTTTTTAATTTTATGTAATTGACGCAGCACTCTATTCTGTATTTTACTTTTATTCATAGTGACTTTTGTGGATATTTTTTTATATCTAATCATTACAGTTGATGATAATAACAAATATTCCATACTGTTATACTGCTATTTGTTCATTTTGGCACTGATGAAGTCATAATTTTTCAGTATATGCAGTATTCAGAGGACTTATTTTAACTTATTTTTCAATCTTAGGCACTGTGGTTTATAATACTGCTGATGATAAAGTTTCATTCATAACACAGTCCTTCACCATACTCTCCTCTATAGAATCCACTTCACTCCACAGTAATCCCAGTTTTCCTTTCATTATAATCTTCCCTCCTTTCCCCTAGTCAAGCTTCCTATCCAAGGTTGGAGGATTTATACCAAGAAACAGATTAAAAATTTTTAATAAACCATACCAGTTTACCTTATCAATCATTAGTAACAGCAATGATATTTTTCTACCAGTGTTGGATTATTGGTTATAAGATTGAATGCCTTTTGAAATGTTGTTCCTGTTCCTCTTCAGTGGGTTATTAATTGTTTTCAGTTGATTTCTTTGGTTGTGTGATTCATATTGACTTGTTAGAATTTTCTATATCAATAATGTCTTTTTTAGGGGGGGGGCCCACACCCGGCAGTGCTCAGGGGTTACTCCTGGCTGTCTGCTCAGAAATAGCTCCTGGCAGACACAGGGGGACCATATGGGACACCGGGATTCGAACCAACCACCTTTGGTCCTGGATTGGCTGCTTGCAAGGCAAAATGCCACTGTGCTATCTCCCCGGACCCCAATAATGTCTTTTTTTTTTTTTTTTTT
>PVKC010012468.1:0-23745 GCA_004027635.1 Crocidura indochinensis
GGGGCGGGGGGAGTAGGAGAGAGGATATGGGAAGTAGGATGGAAACGGAGGTGGAGGGAGGACTTTTTGGTGATGGAAGTTCCCCTGATTTTATGTTAATTTGTACCTAAAATATGATTGTCAGCAATATGTAAGCTAATATTTTTAAAATAAAAATTATAGAAAAAAGGGGCCAGGCGGTGGCGCTGGAGGTAAGGTGCCTACACTAACCTAGGACGGACCTCAGTTCGATCCCCCGGTTCCCCATATGGTCCCCCATGCCTGCCAGGAGCGACTTCTGAGCGAATAGCCAGGAGTAACCCCTGAGCGTCACCAGGTGTGGCCCAAAAACAAAAACAAACAAAAAATTATAGAAAAAAAGAGTTTTATCAAGGCATTTTCCTAATGCAAGCTGGGAATGGTATCTCGTGTGACTGGGCACATTGGGTAGTCCACCCTTCGTATCGAAGAACCCCTATGGACAGAAAAACTGAGAGATTATTTTTAAATATAGTAGGGTTGAGGCGTTGGATTCAGTAACTTTCCATCGTGGACTTTACCTGTGATCCTGTATAAGATCCCAAAGGAATTATTATGGGCCTTTGTGGAAAAAGGCTTATTACATACCTGCTCTCTCTAAGCTGCTGCTTCTGCTACTGCTGGTTTCTTTATGGTATATTGTGTAGTCAGGCTTTGTGCTGTTTCTCCTCCATTTGTTTTGGGCACAACTCCGCAGTATATGTTGATTATTACCATATTTTGGGTTTCTACCCTGTTAAATCTTGTTATTTGATCATGGAGTATTGGCTGTATATATGTTGTAAATTCTGGGTATTTCAAAATAGTGCTATCATTCTGTTTATCTTTCGTCTTCTGGCTTACTTCATTTAACATAATATTTTCTAGGTCCATCCACGTTGCTGCAAAGTCTGTGATTGTATCATTTCTAACTGCCATGTAGTATTTCATTGTGTATAGATATCACATCTTAATGATCCACTCATCTGTTGTTGGACATTGACTTTGGTTCCAAGACTTGGCTGCAATAAATAGTGGTATGCACACATACTTTGGGATGAATGTCCTTCCTACTTGGGGGTAGATGTCTAGGAGAGCAATTGCTGGGTCAAATGTCAGCTCAATTCTGAGCTCCTTGAGCACTCTCCAGACTGTATTCCATAAGTGTTGGACTAGGGAGCATTCCCACCAGCAGTGGATGAGAATTCCCTTCATACTGCATCCCCGTCAACATAGGTTATTCCCGTTATTTTTGATGTGAGCCATCACATCACACATGGTGTAAGGTGGCACCTCATTGTTGTCTTGATTTGGATTTCCCTAATGATAAGTGAAGGTGAGCATGTTTTCATGTGTTTGTTGGCCATTTTTTGGTCCTCCTCAGTGAAGTGTCTATTCATTTCTTCTCCCCATTTTTCTATGGAAAGCCATAGAAACAAACAAAGGTTTGATTTCGGGGGCTCAGCTTTCTGAATGTTTTGTATATTCTAGATATCAGCCCTGTATCTGACGTGTTCAGTGCAAAGATTTTTTTTCCCCATTCCATTAACTGTCTTCTTGTATTAAGTAGGGTTTTTTTTGTTTGTTTTGTTTTTGTTTTTGCCATGCAGAAGCTTTTTCGTTTGATGTAGTCCCATTTGTTTATGTTTGATGCTAAAGTTCTTGCCATTGGTGCTCCATCCTCAAAGACTTTTCTGATATATAGGTCTTCGAGTGTTCTGCCTATTTTTTCCTCAATAAACTTTATTGATTCGGGTCTGATTTTAAGGTCTTTAATCCATTTTGAGTTGATTTTTGTATAAGGAGTGAGGTATGGGTCAATCTTCAGCTTTTTACAGGTGGTATTCCAGTTGTACCAACACCATTTGTTGAAGTGACTTTTATTTTTTTTTAACATATTTGAAGTTCTCGGGACTGGAGCAGTGGCACACACTTGCAGGGTGTTTACCTTGCACACGGCTAACCTAGGATGGATCCCCTGACGTCCCATATGGTTCCCCAAACCAGGAGCGATTTCTGAGCACATAACCAGGAGTATCCCCTGAGAGTCACCTGGTGTGGCCCAAAAACAAAAAAACAAAAACAGGGACCTGTGAGGTGGTGCTAGAGGCAAGGTGTCTGCCTTGCAAGTGCTAGCCACGGAAGGACTGTGGTTCAATCCCCCAGCATCCCATATGGTCCCCCCAAGCCAGGGTCAATTTCTGAGTGCTTAGCCAGGAGTAACCCCTGAGCATTAAAAGGGTGTGGCCGAAAAACAAAAACAAAAATCAACATATTTGATTTTTTGTTTGTATTTGGTTTTTGGTTTTTGGGTCACACCCAGCAGCGCTCAGAGGTTACTCCTGGCTCTATGCTCAGAAATTGCCTCTGGCAGGCACAGGGGACCATATGGGATGTTGGGATTCGAACCACCGTTCTTCTGCTTGGAAAGCAGACTTACCTCCAGACTATCTCTTCGGCCCCATATTTGATGTTCTTGATACTGGTATGTTTCAAAAATCATCTAGTGTGCTTATTAAAAGTTTAGATGTTCGGGGCTAATGGGGGGAGAAAAAATTTAGATGATCTACCTGACCCATCTATCAAATGGGCACATGCAAGGTCAAAGAGCTACAGCTGGATTACATACCTGGTCTAGTCTTTGTCATTTTTGAGGGGAAGGTTAAGGGTACCTCTAAAGTGAACACCTGGAGAAACTCTGATTATAATCAGCAAATTAGACTGCATTTCAGTTTGGTTTCAAAGATGTAATGCTGCTTAGTATCTTTGCTGTTGCTTCAGGCAGGATTAAAGATGAGGCTGGGAATTATGCTATTCTGGTCATGCTGCTGGGGACCCTGGAGCAGCAGTTGGGTTTGAACAGGAAGTATGTGGGGTTTTAGGGCAACTTCCATAAAATGCTTGTCACAGTCCCTCTTGGAGTCATTGCCCTTGCCTTTTCTGGAGGTCAGAAAAATGCATCAGATGTGGAGGGAGGTGGAAGTATCAAGTTCATCAAAGGAACAATGTGGGACATGGTCTCCCATGCCTTCTTTGCAGAGGTGAATGAGTGGATGGGTGAACTTCAGGCTCCTGTGGAACTAATGTTGAACCATAAGTGTTATTTCCCTTTTCCTCCCTCTGTGTTCCCAAGACTGGATGCTACAGAAAGAGGAGCTTAGACTTCTTCAGACATCAAGTGCACCACATTGGCACATAGCAAATATAAACCAAATAACCTCTTCTTGCATACAAGTTTGCCAGTGGGCAGCTCTGGAATTTAGAAAGAGCAGGAACTGAAGAAGGATTTCAATGCTTTTGTAAGGGCCAAAGTCTAGTGGAGCAGGAAAGGTTAGTGCTTCTCTTCAGAAAGGGTCATGCTCCTGACAGTATGGGAGATATGTCAGAGGCATCCCCAATTGCCTGCACAAGCAAATAACAATTTCAACTGTGGGTTTCAGCCCTTTGAGATCCCAGTAAACTTGGTAGTTAGCAACTCAAAACCAGAGTCAGCAAGAACTGTCACTGTCCAGTAAATGGTTGCCCACAGCCACAAAGCCTGAGACATACTGAAGTTGACAGTGAGACCCCTCACACTGTGCTCTCACATGTGGCAGCTGCAGACACCTGCTCCTTCATACTCTTCTCCAACTAAGCCCATCCAAATTCTGAATGGAGCTGCAACAGTGGTGCCTCTTGGTAGAGAGTTGTTGCAGCTATGATCACCAGTCTCAGGCTACACTTTATAAGAACCCTAGAAGGCAAGTCTGGATGGGAAGGATCCAAGCGCCTCAACTACTTGTCTTGTCTGAACAAGCAGGAACCATGATTTGAGGAGTATTTCCCTGGCCAAATTTACTGTCTATGAGTTAAGACTTGCCTTGGGTCAGTGGAGGTCAAAGAAAGTTTAATAAAAATTCTGCCATCATCTATTCTTCTTCTTCATATTTTAGTAATATATTTAAGCACCATAATTACAAACATGTTTGTAGTTGGGTTTCAGTTATAAAAAAGAACATCCCCCTCCACCAATCAAACCTTTCCACCACCCTCCTCCCCCACCTCCTGCCTGTATTTGAGACACATGTTCTTCCAGGTCAGTCAACTTTTCTGTGACAGGAAAATAACTCCATCAAAACTAATGGACCTAAAAGCCTGGCTTCCTTCACACAGAAAGTGTTAGACTAAATCTGTGCTGGATCTGCACTAGATTCTTTCTGACCTCTATGGGCAGTTCTTGAATCTTTTGCAGGATTAAGTACTCTTAGAGAATTGAACAGGTATGAATTTGATAAATTAGGAAAAACTGAGCTCCCTTTTGTTTTTTTATGTGTTTGTTTACGGGTCACATCCTGTGGTGCTAAGGAGTTACTCCTTGCTCTGCACTCAGAAATCACTCCTGGTGGTGCCCCTGGGTTGTCATATGGGTTGTCGGGGATATCAAACCTGAGTTAACCACAGGCAAGGCAAACACTATATGATATATACTATCAGAGTGATATACTATCACTTTGGTCCCCAACCCTATTTGGAGTAAGATACTGGCTTTGAAGAGTATTGGTGAAAACTCCAGAAGGATTGAAAATTTCCTATCAGGATAAGACACTATGGACCACCTATCTTGACAATTTGAATTAAAATGTCTTTTTAAATGTTTTTTTAATAGAAGAGAATAAACATTTTTTAAAAGATTAGCTAATGTGAAATGAAGCAGACTAATACCAGGTATTCCTTTCCTGATTAGGTTTCCAGAACAGTCTAATTAGTCTCAAGGAAAAGATACTTACATATACAAGTCAGCCCATTATTTTCTTAACATCAAAAACTATCCTTTCTAGGCATATGTCGTACCCTGGAGGGAATGGTTTTGCTTGGCTGTTTCACAACCACAACTTCTTTTCCACTATTTTAAGAATGCAGCGAATTCAGAAACTCAGTTCAGTTAAAAAAAAAACTGTTAACTATTTACTGACTTCCTCTGGGGAAGAAGGTAATAAGAGAAACCAAGAAGATATTAAAAATCAATACCACCTGCCAGATTTAGCTCTCCATTCTGTCAGCACAGGGTCTTAGCAAAGTGCATTTAGAAGCCAGGAGCATCAGTGCCAATCAGATGTAGAACCATGAGTAGGAGGCTCTCCAAGCTCACACAGAACAGCCGCAGGGGCAAGCAGACACCTGCATTCTTACAACTCTTCTTTGTCAGAGGGAAGAAGCAAAAGCAGGCAGAACACAGCCTAGCTAAAGAGCAGGTACAGAGAAAAGTCTGCTCTGCCCACCTCTGGTGAGGTGCCTGACTCTTGTGAGGAACAAGTCTAGGCTAAGGCCAAGGAATTGCACACTTTAAAGAAGCAAATGCTATGGAATGTATATTATTAATATATGTAGAATATTTAAATTGTGCAAGAGAAAACATTGTTTTATATACATGAAGATGGAAGATGAGGGTATGAGAGGAGACTAAAACAGCATAAGCACAAAGGATAACCAGGAAGCACTGAAAGACAGTAGTTCTGAAGGGAACATGGCAGTCATTAAAGGAAAATGGTGAGCTGAGAGAAAGGCATAGATCCTAAAAGATGGTAGTTCTGAAGGGAAACTATGGTAATTCTTAGAGGAAGACTATGAATCACTAAGGTTGAGACAGGTGCCAGCTCTGAGTTCACTAAATTTAACTCAGAGACCTACATCACAAGTCTCGCATTATGCATATAATGCCATCACACATATATCTTGAATTCCCAAGATATATAAGGAAGAAGAGCTTTGTATCAGGTACAACCAATAAATGGCAAACTCAAGATTTGAAACATATCTGCCACTACTCTGGGATCTAATATAACTTCCATTGCCACAGAATGAAGAGAACATCACCTAGTGTGTACCACAGGACCATAGCCTTGTTCTTCCTGTGTCATTCATGCTTCTCTCCAGTAACCAAGAGAATAACTCAACACTCTTGAGAAATAGAAAAATTGAAAATGACTTTATCTCAGTTATAAACTCTACACAGATACTCTTTGGAATCAGCATCAGTTGTGAAATCAACTTATTTATTATTCAGCATTTGGCCACAAGTCTTTGAGAATAAATGGTTGAAAAGATTTGAAAGATTAAATAAATGGTTGAAAAGATTTGAAAGATTCCCATTCAGAACTGTTGACTCTCTTTCCCTCATTGTGAATGTCTTGGGCAAGTTATCAAGAACACATCTAAGGCAAGTTCAATAACTATTTTCCACTAAGATCATCATTATCTCTCTAATCATTCCCATTTCCTCTTAAAATCCAGGACTTCAGGGGACAAAAAAAAAATCCAGGACTTCAACTCTTTCTTCTTGCCAACGTCAGTGATCAATGCCTAGGAAAGACGCAGAGGTTTAAAACTAACTTCATAATATAAGCACTGTAGATTAATAAACATATACTCTAGAAAATTAAGGCCCAAGTGATGGGTCAGAAGTTTATTTTTTTAATTTTTTTTGGTTTTGGGGCCACACCCAGTGACGCTCAGGGGTTACTCCTGGCTATGTGCTCAGAAGTCACTCTGGCTTGGGGGGCCATATGGGAAACCAGGGATCGAACCGAGGTCCGTCCTAGGCTAGCGCAGGCAAGGCAGGCATCTTACCTCCAGCACCACGCCGGGCCCCTGGGTCAGTAGTTTAAAGACTGCCTTGCTACCATGTTACCGATGTGTGCTGAGTCTAATACAATCAAGTTTATATTTGGAACACTACCCCATCCCCTGCACACAACAGATCATGCCCTCTTAAGAGTCCCTCAGCCAAGACTGTGTAGCTCCCAGAGATCCCTGAAATTCAGGATCTTTGAGCATCGAGGCCAAGCTTGCAACCCAAGGCAAGCATATATGTAAGCATCACAGTAAAAATGTGTGATACCTGAGTAATAGTCCCAGGATGTGTGCCGTCACTACAATTAAAGGAGTGCATGAAGCTCCTGGTGAATACCCCAGCCAATTGTGTAAGCATCACAACCAAGTGTGTATGAGGTGTGAGTTATGAAAGAACCAAAGAGCAACAAAGCTAGGAAGAGAACACAAAGGCAGGGCCATTGGCTCTGTGTGGGCAGGATCTGATTCTGTCTCCAACATCACATGGTTCTCTGAGCACCACCACAGTACAGACTTTGTGGTCCCCCAACACTCCAGGATCTATGCAGACCCATATCCCCGAGTCCTAGTTTTGAACTGTTTTGTTTCAAATAGCTGGATATCATAAAGAATGTCCCTCAGACTCCCCGAACAGTGTTTGGACAGGAAGATGGTGAACCCAAGAGAAAACTGTGACTCCTCTAACACATATAAATATCCAAAAAAGAGAATTAAGAAAGAAAAATATTTTTAGATACAGAATATTACCAGAAAAATATATAGACCCAAATATGAGAAAATGCAAAATCTTTGAGGACGGAACTGAAGCTCAAATAGGGAGCTCAATAGCTTTTTCTTTGATAGGTGTTTTTATGTTTATCTTGATAAGTTTTTAACACCAAGAAACATTTGATAAGTGAAGGAAGCTTTACATGCACAAAACAGCTTTTACCTAGAGAAAAATAGGGTACATAGGCTCAGATAACTTAAAAATATTAAACTAGTTCCCAAAGTCTTCAAATTGAGTTGAACTTTATTTAAAATGGCTATATTAGGCAATATTTAATATATGCCAAAAAGGAAATAAAGACTAACACAAAGCAACATGTTTTCATTATCTTGTTTAAAAAAAAAACTGAAGGAGACCAGTACGATGGGGAGGGCGTTTGCATTTCACATAGTCCCAACATCATAAAGACTAACACAAAGCAACATGTTTTCATTATCTTGTTTAAAAAAAAAAAAACTGAAGGAGACCAGTACAATGGGGAGGGTGTTTGCATTGCACATAGTCCCAACATCATACATGGTCCTCCAAGCCCACAGGATTGATTTTTGAGCATAGAGCCAGAAATAAGCACTGAACACCACCAGGTGTTGTGCCCCCCTGAAAAATCAAATTGGAAGTGCCTTTCTCCCCCTTCCCTTATTTATTCAGCTTGGTTGCACTAGGAAAGTGAAAACTTCTCTTTATTCTGTGACAACACAACTGAAGCAGGCAATGTTCTATTGTACAGGGTTCAAAGAATGTCTCTCAGGATGCAGAGAAGAGATTGGAAAAACCCTTGCACTTTTTGCTATTTTGTCTTATCTGCAATAATGTTCTCACCCTTTGGCAAGAGTGTGCTAGTTGAGAGGATATTTAAAAGGTAATTAGCTTGTGCTGTGTGTGCATTAATAGCCCTCTATAGCTATAAAATGATTGGCATCACTTCCCCTCATCATGTTCTCCATGATTGTTCAATTGTCTGCATGGTAATGAAGAGTTGGCTGTAATCCAATTTAGGGCAGACCATCTAATCAGCATTCTGCCAGGAGGTGGCTCTGTGACCCTGCAGTTGAATGACCTGTCCATTTTTGAAAACTATAAATTAAAGGAAATAGAGGTTGCTGGTGAATGGAATATTTTGTCTTCATGAGAATTTAAAATTGATTTTTTGCCAATACAATGCTATGTTCTCAAATGCTATGCTCCTCAGAAAATGAAGATCATACTTAGAGCATCTGTCTCCTCTGTCATTTGCTAATGATCCCATGTGAATTTTATCTTCTTGATTTCAGTAGAGTTCATAACACCCAGATTTGATTCTGTGTAGACCAAAGAATGTCCACAAAGATCAGATCTAAACAGACACCACACTGAACTTTTCCCCAATGGTGAAGTTTTGTTGTTATTAACCCATACCTTTTCTTTTGGCAATGATTGTTTTATGGGTTTTTTTTTGTTATTGTTTATTTTCTGAGAAATTCCACCTAATCATGTTATTTTTGTTTGCCAGTATGTACCAAGTAATCAGGCTTACAGTTCTCTTCAATTTTATAATGATATATGCATGTTAAATCTAACTTAGTTGCATGCTAGGTTCCTTCCCACTTGAGAGGATTTTTGTCCTTTCTCTTCAACTTTCCAATAAACTTTTCTGCCTTCTAAAAAAAAAGAATATGAAACAATCTAAATGCCCAAGATCAGATGAGTGAATAAAGAAATTATGGTACATATACTTAATAGTGTACTAATTAGGTGTAAGAAAAGATGAAGTTATGCAATTTTCTGCTTTATAGATGGATCTGGAGAGTGCCATGTTGAGTAAAATGGGTCAAGGTAGAAGGAAAGATACAGAATGATCTCTTATATGTGAGATATAAAGAAGCATAATAGGGAATAAAAAGATACTCCAAACAATTCAAACAAAGAGCATAAGAACTGACCTTCAGTAGAAAGCCTCTCACTGGCAAGCATTAAAACAGGGAAGGAGACCCAAAAGCAATATGCATGATAACCTACCAATAATAGTACTTAGACAGCAGAGCCTAAAAGAAAAAAAAGAAAAAGGGTTCCTGCCATAGAGGTAGGCTGGGGAATGAAGGAGAAATTGGCAGCATTGGTGGAGGGGAAAGGATTTTGGAACATTGCATGCTTGAAACTCAATCATGAAAAACTTCAATTCATGGTGACTCAATAAAAAATTTTTTTAATTATAAAATAAATGTGACACAGATTGTTTAAAAATGTATCTAGAGATTGCATCAGTCCTGCAGCATCAACTTTACATCATGATCAGAAGAGGGTTAAAAATGAAAGGCTGGGAGCCCGGGAGATTGCATGGAGGTAAGGCGTTTGCCTTTCATGCAAAAAGTCATCGGTTCGAATCCCAGTGCCCCATATGGTCCCCCGTGCCTGCCAGGAGCAATTTCTGAGCATGGAGCCAGGAGTAACCCCTGAGCACTGCCGGGTGTGACCCAAAAACCAAAAAAAAAAATTAAAGGCTGGTTTCTTTCTCTTCAAATCCCTGTCAGCACTAATTGTTCTTGTTCTTCATGATGTGTGCCAGTCTCTGTAGTGTGAGATAATACTTCATTGTTCTTTTGATTTACACCTCCCTGATAATGTGGAGCATTTTATTTTATTTTTTGATTTTGGGGCCATACCAGGTGATGCTCAGGAGTTACTCCTGGCTATGTGCTTAGAAATCACTCCTGACTTGGGGGACCACATGGGATGCCAGGGATTGAATTTATCCATCCTGGGCAGTGGCATGCAAGACAAAAGCCCTACTGCTGTGCTATCTCTCTGGCCCAACATGGAGCATTATTTTTATATACCTTTTTACTGTATTTCTTTTTCGAGGAAATACCTGTTCATTTCTTCTACCCATTTTTTGATAGAAGCACTTTTTTTAAATTTTGCCAGTACCTTGTATGTCTTAGATATTAGCCCCTTATCTGATGGATATTGGGTGAATAGTTTCTCCCATTCTGTGGGTGGCCTTTGTATTCTAGTCACTGTTTATTGTTTGTTTGTTTGTTTGAGGTGCAGAAGCTTCTCAGTTTAATATAGCCCCATTTGTTTATCTCTGCTTCCCCTTGTTTGGAGAGTGCTGTTTCCTCCTTGAAGATGCCTTTAATATCAATGTCATGGACTGTTTTGCCTACATTGTCTTCTATATACTTTATGGTTTCATATCTGATTCACTGCTGGTGAGAATGCTGTCTAGTCCAGCCTTTCTGAAAAATAATATGGATATTCCTCAAAATATCACTCCCTAGGGATATACCCTAGGAGCACAAAAACACAATTCAAAACTGCCTTCTGCACTCCTATACTTATTGCAATTCTAATTACAATAAACAGAACCTGGAAACAACCTAGGTACCCCAGAACAGATAATTGGTTAAAAAATTATGGTACATATACACAATGAAATACTATGCAGTTGTTAAGAAAAATGAAGTCATGAAAGTTGCCTAAACATAGATGAACATGGAGACTATCATGCTGAGTAAAATAAGTCAGAGTGAGATAGACACAGAATAGTCTCAATCATCTGTGAGATTTTAGAAAAATAATAGTCAGTATGGTAATAATACCCAGAGACAGTAGAGATGAGAGTCAAAAAAACCAGCTCATGATACAAAGCTTCCACAAAGAGTGGTGAGCAAAGTTAGAAAAATAATTACACTAATAACTATCATGACAATGATAGTGAGTGAGAGAAATCCTGTCTTGAAGGCAGGCAGAAGGAAAGGGAGGAGGGAAATGGGATTATTGGTAGCAAGAAAGTTGCACTGGTAAAGAGGAGAGTTGTACATTTTATGACTAAAACCCAACTATGAACATGTTTGTAACCATGGTGCTTAAATAAAAATAATATTTTTTAAAATAAAATAAAAATTTCAAGTACAGTTTTACCCTTAAAAAAAAAAGTAGGGGCCCGTGAGATAGCATGACCTTTCATGCAAAAGGCCATCGGTTAGAATCCCAGTTCCCCATATGGTCCCCCTTACCTGCCAGGAGCAATTTCTGAGCATGGAGCCAGGAGTAACCCCTGAGCACTGCCGGGTGTGACCCAAAAACCAAAATAAATAAATAAATAAATAAATAAAATAAATAAAAGAAGCAAAAGGCTGGAATGCTCATATAGAATTTTCTTTTCTTTCTTATAGCCCAGTAAGTAAAAGGAGGTGTCATCCAACTCTTCCCCATTCAGGAGTCAGCAGAGGAACTGTGTTCATTGTGATCAAAATTGAAGAATTAGATCTTGCTTGCTTAGATGGATCTTTTTAATACCATCCAGAAAATTCCTCTGGTCTATTATATAATATATTTCAGTTAAGTATAAACAAATGTACCATGTATTTCAAATGACAGCTTTTTTTTTTCAGAATAAATTCTGTCCACCTCTGCCCCTAGATCCCAGGACACCGGTACAGTCCTAAATGAAGGAATTGGTAAGTGGTTGTCATGTCCTGGCCTACATCCTAATCCTCTCTGATCACCACTGATTAAATGTGTCTGAGCCACTTCTCAATCTCTCTCGCTCATCGAAATTTCATGCTGATGTTGTCATGATATTTGTCTTAATAAATCAGATAATATAGATGAACCACAATTATTTTACCCTTATTTTATAGACAGAAAAAATGAAGAGATGCCACAACTTGCCCAAGATCCTGTTAGTCAGTAGTGAGGTCAGAGTTGGATTCCAAAGTCCTAGCATCTGGTGCACTGTTCTTCACCTAGAACTCTCTTGTCTTTTAAGGAAGACTGAAAGGCACTAATTAAGATGATTCTAATTAACCAATAATTTTGTGAAATTCCCAACATTACATGTGGATATGTCAATGAAAATACATATTTCCATAGACTTCATCATTGATGTTGTGTTTCATTTTTGTAAAATATGTTTTTACTGAGATTTAAAAATTGGAAGCTGCTTGAAATAACTATTTCAAAGAATTCCAGAATGCTGAAGTCCTGAGGATTTGTGCTATAGTTGGAATTGCCATAAATTTCTCAGCAATTATGTTAATATTTGAAGGCAACTGGAGATTTAAAAAAAAAGGCAAAAATTAGTAGGATAACCTTAAGCCCTTGATTTAATAGCTGTTTGTATGGCATTAACATTTCACATGGGGGGTGTCTAGTAGCAATTATTGTAATAATTCTGTTTTCTTTTGTTACAGATTGTCTAAAATATTTTCCTTGCATAATCTTTGGTGAAGGTTTTTCTGGTTTTTAAACTAGTAAAAAAATGAACAAATACAAAGAGAAACATTTGGCTATTAACAAGAAATGAAGTTAAACTCACAGTTTGGTTTCACCTTCATATTGAGTTGCACTAGTGCCTGCAAGATACAGCTCTGTAAGCAGAGAGCTGTTATCAATCCAGAAGTCAGCTGGTTGTCCTTTCCTACGTAGAAAGGGCACTCTGGAAGCATTTGTGATGTGCTAAGCTTGCTATTGCTTCAAAGTGATGGGTTGACCGCTTTCGCAAACCAGGCTTTGGTAAATTCTCTCACTCCACTTAGAATATAATTCATGAGATATGCTTGAACACAGAAGATTTTAATGGGGTTAGAGAGAAGATGTACTCTTTGTTGTTGCATTACTATTGCATCTAAAGCAGGTCCAAATTGTGACTAATCTCCAGGGAGTGATCAGAGCTAGGCTGTCACTTGAAAGTTTAAGGATACTGTCTGATTCCTGAGGCTTCATATCTTGGAATGCATGTTCCTCCACTGAAACACTATGTGGAAATAGATGTTGGCATTTTTCACTTATACGTCAGTGGAAATACATATCTCAAAAGAGGCACAATCTGCTAAAGAAAGGGAAAACTTAAGTTTGCGTATTTTAATTCCTATGGAGTTCCTGGTCTTCATCTAGATGGAGAATTTAAATAAACACTCCATGAGACAAGCAGACTTGCTTGTTCTCCAGAATAAAAAAAAATACACATCCAGTTGTCTTCAGTGCCCAAGAGTTATTATTCTGATTGGTACTCTCTATACATCAAAGACTGACTGTACGAATCAATCTTCCAGTTGTTCTTTACCTATCTTCCACTTTGACTCCAGCTGTTATTGCAACCTCTGCTTGGAACATAGCCTGCTAGTTTTTGAAACAGAGGATAAAAAGGACATAGAGAATAATTCATTGTCTCTGAAAACTGGGATTGACTCTGCACTTCGGGTCCCATTGTGTTGGTCAACGCAAATCTGCTTGGCACACCAATGACAGTCAGTGCTCAGGACAGATTGCTTCAAACATCCAAAAAAGCATATTGACTATTCTAAATGAAAGTTGCTTGAGAAAGTGCTTGAGCAAGAATTTTTTTTCTGACTTCTTCAATCACACTTAAAGCAGGACCTTAGACTCCCTTGAAAGTGTGCTCTCCCTGTATCAGAGAAAAAATATATATATCTTTATAGCTTGATAAAGAAGTACAGACCTATCTGGCCTATTGAACTATGTAGTTCAATCCCACTTTAGAATACATATCTTAAAGCATAGGGCCAGATATGGTGTAGTGGGTAATGCTCTTTCTACATAAAGGGCCAACATAGATTCAACCCCTGGTACTACAAATGGTGCCCCCACACTTTGAGGAGTACCTATATACTCGAGTATAAGCCAATCCGAGTATATGCCTACCCCCTAATTTTACCCTATAACTGGGAAAACTTAGTGACTTTAGTATAAGCTAAAGTGGAAAATGCAGCAGCCACTGGTAAATTTCAAAAATAAAAATATATACCCAAAACAATTACAATAACTGAAAAACCAATAGCTTAAATATTTTTCAATATTTACTGCTAAAGAAAAACTGTAAACTAGCAAAATAACTTTAAATCTTTAAAGTGCAGAAAACCATAGCTTAACAAGTAATCAAGCTAAATCACAAAGGTTAAAATCCTTTAAAACTGAAGTCCTCTTCCTCATCATCTGTATATCCAAACAGAGCTTCAGCTGTAGCTGATGTGAGGGTACCGACATAGACATTGTCATCATCACTGTTTGCAGATATCATCATCACTGCTGTCGGTCTCATATAAAGCGCAGAATATTGTGGGTTAAATAGTTCAGTCGCATCCAGTTCAGCTCAGCTGCCTACTTCTTCAGCTCAGCAGCTACTTGTGGACTGAGCTGAAGCAGTGCCTCCTCCCGCAGACAGCAGAAGACGACTGGAGACTGCTGCATTTGATTCCGTGCAGGTGCACCAAATCAAATAACCTGTATGACCCAAGTATAAGCCGAGTTCAGGTTTTTTGGCACAAATTTCATATCTGAAAAACTCAGCTTATACTTGAGTATATACAGTAAATCCTGAGTGCAGAGTCAAGAATAACTTCTAAGCACAATTTGGTGTTGTTTTGTATATGAAAATGGAAGTAAGGAAGGAAGTAAGGAAGGAAGGAAGGTGGGAGGGAAGGAAGGAAGGAAAGAAGGAAGGAAGGAAGGAAGGTGGGAGGGAAGGAAGGTGGGAGGGAAGGAAGGAAGGTGGGAGGGAAGGAAGGAAGGAGGGAAGGAGGAGGGAGGGAGAAATGAAGGCAAGAGGGAGAGAGGAAGAAAGGGAGGAAGGGGAGAAGTGAGGGAGGGAGGGACGAGAGAAAGGAAGGAAGGAGGAAGGGAGAAAAAAGGAAAGAAGGAAGGAAAGAGGGAGGAAGGAAGGGAGAGAGGGAGGGAAGAAAGAGGGAGGGAGAAAGGAAAGAGACAGGGAGGGAGGACAGAAGGGAGGGAGGCGAGAAGGGAGGGATGAAGGAAGGGAGGGAGGAAGGAAGGATGAAGGAAGGAAAGAGGAAGTGAGGAAGAAAGGAAGGAAAGAAGGAAGGAGGAAGCAGGGAGGAAGGCAGGAAAGAAGGAAGAGCTCCAAGACATATTTATACATGTTTTCTGGGGCCCACCTAGGGACCCCAAATGTAGCAACCAATTTATGCACAACTCCTGAAGTCTCAGGGTAGGGGAGAGAGAGAGAGGGAGAGAGGGAGAGAGAGAGAGGGGAGAGAAAGAGAGGGAGAGAGAGAGAGAGAGAGAGAGAGAGAGAGAGACTGGCCAGGTTGGGGGGGGGGCCTGTGTCTTTGGCCCAAAGGGTCAGCAGGCTCTGTTCCTATCTCAATTGTGCCCACCACCACCACAACTGCCATTCTTTTACCTTTTTAAACTTAAAACATTTATCAGTTGGGGGCGGGGTATGTCCCAAGTCCAGTTGCTGTAATGGGGGAGGGGCTCATCACCCTTTAAAGGTACATTCACTAATTCCTTTAAATACATCAACACAGGGGGCCGGGCGGTGGCGCTGGAGATAAGGTGCCTGCGCTAACCTAGGACGGACCGCGGTTTGATCCCCTGGTTCCCCGTATGGTCCCCCGTGCCTGCCAGGAGCAACTTCTGAGCGAATAGCCAGGTGTAACCCCTGACATCAACACAGGTTCACTACAGCACATTCACAATAGCTAAAAGGCAAAGGAGTACAAGTTCCCATCTACAATAAATGTAGTGTATTTGTATAGTGAAATAAAATACTGACTTAAAAATGAATGCAATTTGGTGGGCTGGAGAGATAGCATGGAGGTAAGGTATTTGCCTTGCATGCAGAAAGACGGTGGTTCAAATCTCGGTATCCCTTATAGTCCCCGGAGCCTGCCAGAAGCGATTCTGAGCGTAGAGCCAGGAGTAACCCTTGAGCACAGCTGAATATGATCCAAAAAATTTTGGGGGGCCAGAGCAGTGGCACAGGGCATAAGGTGTCTGCCTAGCGCCAACTAGCCATACCTGCGGTTCCATTTCCTGGCTTCCCATATGGTTCCCCAAGCCAGGAGCTATTTCTGAGTGCATAGCCAGGAGTATACTCCTGAGGGCATAACCTCTAGGAGTAACTCTTGAGTATCACCGGGTGTGCCCCCTCCCCAGAAAAAAAGAACTTGTGATTTTAGCTAAAGGCATTATGAAAAAACTATATTTTACATTAACTTTATGTTTGGGGCCCACATCCAGCTGTATTCAGGGTTTAACTCTGGTTCTGGAATCAGGGTTTTTCTCTATTTCTGCTCGGAAATCACTCTTGGACCGCTTGAAGCATTGTATGGGGTACTACAGATCAAACCCAAGTTGACCATGTAAAATTTAATCATGAAAATTCAGAAATTCATGGTAAATTAAGTGCCCTGCCCGTTTTACACCTCTCCATCCCTATCACATTACAATTTTTTTTGAGGGGGTGTATATCTGGTGACACTCCTTGAGGCTATGCCCTCAGAAATCGCTCCTGGCTGGAGGACCATATGGGACGGTGGGGATAGAACCCAGGTCTGTTCTTGGCCAGTCGCACTCAAGGCAAATGCCCTACGACTCCAGTCACACCTATCACATTACATTCTATCTTATTTAGTCAATTTGAAAAAAACAAACACTACACAATTTCTCTGATAGGATATAGCTAAAGTAGTTCAATTCAAGAAACAAAAGGATGGTAGCTTCCAGGGACATGGAAAATAGGGGAATGAGCAGTTTCTCTTAAATAAGCACAGAATGGATTTAATTACTAAACAGTGTTCTGCAAATGGTTATTTGGGACATTTATGTTTGATGCATTTTAACCAGAATCAAATGAAAGACATGTATGAGTTTCTTTAGTGATCCTTAGAGGTAATATCTGCTTATTAATTTGTTGTGTATACTTAAAGACGATTTTATGTTTCTAGATAGTTACTTAGATAATGATATAAATAAATTCTGTATACTTTAATTTCTATATACTACATGACACTGAATATATTTTCATTAATATTCAATTTTTATCTACCCATCTATGTTGATCTATCTTAATACTAGTACATATTGATCTATCAAGTTATTTTATAAATGGCACTAGTGGATCATTGCATAAAAGCATGACATTATTTAATCAATCAGTTTTATTGAATGGACATTTAGGTTATTTTTCACAGCTACCATCAATATTACTTTGCACTTATGTACTAGCAAATTAAAAATGCAAATTTGGACCACTAGGTAGAGCATTGACTATCTTAAGTCAAACTGCCATTTTCTCTTTAAAAATAGAACCATTTGTAACATAGAAAACATTGTAACATTTCCTTGAGAAAACTTGCTGCTATAAGTCTTTTTAATTTTGCCAAACTGGGGGTCAGATGGAAATGCTGTGTCATTCCTGTTCGATTTTATTTCCCTTATTATAAGTGACACAGAAGATATTTTTATTTAACTTTTGGTTGCTTCCATGGTTTCCTCTGAAGTATCTTTTCACATCTTTTGTAATTTCTCTTGTTGATTAGTAATAATTAATTACATAAGTTCTACAATTCTGTATCTTCATCCTTGGCTACTTGATATTTGTGTTGCAACGAATTTTTCTCATTTATTTGCTAACTTGTCTTAATTATTGGTCCTTGTCTAATAATAATTGTACTTGACTAGCTCCCATATATCCCTAGATCTGGTTTGGACTCTATCATATTCTATCAATCTCTTCCATTCTTTACCTATATGTCATACCTTTAAAAATAACTCACAATGGCTTTCTCTTTCTTCTCTGCTCACCTGGCCAACAAGCACCTAAGACAGCAAATGCCCTGGGACCCCACCCTCGGTAAGGAGCCGCCCAACGCACGTGGGGCCCAACCTGCCTGGTGATTGGGAGCCCAGAGACTTATAAAGACGCCAACCACACGGCCTACTCCTTTCTCTTTCTTCTCTGCTTACCTGGCCAACAAGCACCTAAGACTGCAAACGCTCCAAGACCCTCAACCAAAAAGCGAGGCTGCTCCGCTTCGCTCCACTTCGCTCCGCGGCCGCGCTTGCCTTATAACCATTGAATTCCAATTCAGTACTTTGTAAGAAATACCAGCAGGCATGCGCTCGGCCCTTCCCAACCTCTTTGCCGCTGAGCTGCTACACTGAGGAAACCCTGAGCCACTAAAGACCAAAGCATCTCCAGGGACCAGCTTCTGCCTCTTCCACCGAGCTGCTAAGACCAAGGCACCGCTAAGACCAAGGCGAATCCGGAGACCAGCTTCCTTGAGCACCCAGAGTCCTTAAAAAAAAAAAAAAAAACAGCAGCCATGCGCTCTGCCTATGGGTGACTATCCTTCCACTGTAACCTTACCTTACCCTCTTTCTTTGTATCTTTGTTCTCATAACTAAAAATAAAGAAAAAAAAATAACTCACAATGTACCGAGACCCTCTTTAGGTTTCTGTTACAAAGTAGACTTTTCTAGTCTGGAATTTACATTTTACTAAATGAGTTTTGGAAAATATCTGATAAGGTTACAAGGTTTAGGTTAGAGAAGAGAGTTTTCTTTGGTATTGCCATGAATGTGTAGATTGATGAAAGGACATTTTTAAAAGATTTGAATGCCCTCCTATCAAAGAATATGATTTACCTGTACCTTAATTTTAGTTGTTCTTTCCTGTCCTTTAATAATCTTCTTATGAGTATTACATTATAAGACCTAGGGTTGTCAGAGGCTTTGCTAATGTTATAAATATAATATTTTCCAGTAAGTTTTAAGTTACTTTTGGTTAGCATACAAGAAAGTCTTTTTAAATGTATTTATTTTATTCTAGTCTACATTTTTGCACTCTGAAAAAACGTTTTTAATAGGAACCTTATCAGTAATGCTACAAAGAGCCCTACCCAGAGATGCAGTCATAGAACTCTTTTTGCTATTTCAACTTGTTTTGGGAATTTGTTTTTGTTTTGCTTAGCTCTGGGGCCACACTTGGCAGTACTCAGGGTTTAATGCTGTCCCTGTAATTAGGAATCACTACTGATGGGTTTGGGGTACCATTTGTGATGATGGAGTTTGAAATTGGGTCAGCCATATTGCAAGGCAAACACCTTATCTGCTATAAATCACTCTGGCCTAGTCTTGGGGTCTGACTCCTGGCATGCAAAGCTATTCTGGCCTGGTGGTGCTTGAGCTGCACCCAACAGTGCTGGGAGGTGGTGGGAGATGGTGAACCCAAGATTGACCTCAGGATCTCTTATACTTAAGGTATTCACTTCACACCTTGAGCTATCTCCCTGACCAGTTGTTGTACTGGTTCGAAGGATTCTAATTTATTCTCTTACATTTCTAAGGAAGAATAATCATGTCACTCGAAAGCAAATGCACTTTTTATCTTTCCTTCCAAAATATTCCTACTTTCTTCTTGTCACATTGCTTAAAGATTCCTAGCATAAGAAAAGGTGAATCATCTTTTTCTTGCTTCTTTAATAATGGGAATAACCAAATTATTTTATCATCAAAAATGATGCAACCTGTATTACCTATTAATGCAGATTATATGTATTGTTTTTGTTTTGTTTTGTATTGTTTTAGCTTTTCTGCCACAGCCAGTGATGCTCAGGGGGTACTCCTGGCTACGCACTCAGAAATCGCTCCTGGCTTGAGGAACCATATGGGACACTGGGGAGAGAACCGAGGTTCCTCCTGGATCAGCAGCGGGCAAGGCAAGCGCCCTACCACTGTGCTGTAGCTCCGGTCTCTGTTTTTTTAATGCAATGAGATAATTATGTGTGAAAAAAATTTAATCATGTTTGTTTAAATTAGAAACTATGCATTACTAAACTATTTTCAGTGCCATATTGGATATAATAAAGCACTTGTGAATTGATGTCAAAAATGAAATATCTCAAATTAATGCACACTATTCCTTCATGACAATTTAGCAAGCACATTTCAGTATAAAAAGATAAATTAACATATCAGTTGTTATTAAATTATTCCACTTGAGAAAGTTTGCTATGATGAGGCAACATCCAGACATGGAAAATATAGGTGCAAAAACTTTAATCTGTGTCCAAAGATTCTGCATCATTATCATAAGGTTATGACAGTCTGCTGTCCTAAGTGACATTCCTATGTGTTTCTTATCCTCTGCCTTAGATAACCATCTTCAGATGCATTTAAAGCATTCAAAAGTTTCATCATTTGAAGTTGCCATAGCTGGAAGTATTAAGGGTTTAGTCCCAGCTCTGTGTTCAGAGTACCATCACTCCTAAGGGTACTTGAGGACTATATGCTGATAGAACCCATAGTAAGTGCCCTACCTACTATACTAATCATTCTGGTCCAGGTTCTCTTATTACCTACATGCATAAGAGTTCCAAGGATAGGTGCTTATAGCTCCAGCAGTATCAGCATGTGACCATGTGTCATCATGTGATGATCCATGCTCATCACATACTCATCATAGTAGAAACCTAGAAAAGTGGCCAGTAAAGGGTTTGGTACCACATTCTGACAATGCTTTTGTGCTGAGAATTCTAGGCCAGAGGTTGAAGGTGCAGAGACAAATCATATTCTTATGTCTCTGGTTACATTTTAAGTAGTAGAATGAACACAATTGTACCATGTGACAAATATCTGATGAGAAATCATAAACCAATTTTTGGAGTGAAAAAAAAAACACAAAAACTTTGTGTGAAGGTTAGGTGGTAGAAAAAAGTATTCAGATTAGGTTCTGACGTTAAAATGTAACACAATCATAATAACAAGATGATGACAGGGCTGGAAATAGAGTCTAGTACTCTCTCTTGTCTTGTACATGGCCAATCTAGTTAGGGAGTGGTAAGATTGATGTCAGTATGGGTAACAGCATTTAGGTGAAGGAATAAATTAAAAGTGGCACTTTGCACAACCCATAATTAGCAGCTAGGTGTCTGTAGTTTTCTTGAGAAAACATTCTGCAGGAAAAAAAAATATTTGACTTGAAAGAACTACTTATTTCAAAGGCAAAATACTGCTCCTAACTAACCATTCCTCACTTAACCTTCACCTTTTTTCTCCACTTCCTAAGGTTTCTTCACTTAACCTTCATCTCTTTCCCCATTTCTTACCATTTCCTTACCTCCTAATCTTACCTCTCCTTCCCCCATTTCCTAACCTTTCCTCACCTCCTAACCCTCTTTTCTCATTCCACACTTCCTAACCTCAGCTCCCCTTAATAAAAGTGAAAAAACAGGAATGAAGTCTCCTTGCCCTCTGTAGTGACATTGAAGGATAGGAGATCCTGATGTCAAACACTTACATAGGTCTAGACATTCTAAATATTGTAAACAAAAGTGAATGTGGGGTTTTCTTAAATCTAAAGTGACAGATTAGAGTTTCTTCTTAGATCTAAAGGCTATGTAAACTTCCTGAGCTTTCATATAGGGACTGAGAACAAAAACATACAAGACATTTGAAGAGCCACAGAGTGGGAATGTCTTTTGTGGGCTCTGGCAATCCAGCTTCCTCACTACTAATGATTTACCAATTACTGCGTGGGCCGACAGTGTTTGACCCTGACCACTTTCCAAA
Source organism: Crocidura indochinensis (assembly GCA_004027635.1). NCBI lineage: Eukaryota > Metazoa > Chordata > Mammalia > Eulipotyphla > Soricidae > Crocidura > Crocidura indochinensis. The sequence continues at coordinate 21,695 of PVKC010012468.1, forward strand.
ACAAGTTGTAGCAGATCACACCCACCTACTCTCAAGTAATGAGAATGTCTACACCTGATTCTCTGCCAGTGCAACTCAGTGACCACACTGAGCTCAATAAAACACTGTGCTGATTTACTATCTTCTGTGCACTCAAGATTAAGTTCATCACAGAAAAAAATCTAGACAGAATATTAGAATCTGAAAGGTCAAGAGAGATACAAGTCATGCCAAGGTAAAAAAAAAAATGGACTTGTTACAACCAATTATTGGAAGATTAGTGCTCAAATCCATGTCTTTTACATAATACGACTCTTCCAGAAAATCTTAATTATTGGTGAGATAGGGAAAGTTTGAGCCACACCTGGGGGTACTTGTAAGCTCCTCAAGGCATTCAAGTTAAGCTCCTTAACTCCTATATTATCTTTCTAACCTCAGAGTGTTTTTCAGACAGAATAATCTGGAATGACCTTAAAATTTCTTATCTCCTCAGTGAAGATTACATTGATTATACCGTAGGATACTCCATTTATGTACATGCTCACCCAGGCATAGTTCAAAGAATCACACGAACTCTGCAGTTTTAGTTTTCACTTTTCCAATTTTAAAACCTTACACTGTCCACTTTTCTTTTGGAATCAAGTTAGTCCTGTTTCTGGTTGGACAGATGACAAGAATGAGAACACAGAGGCCCTCTAGGTGTAATACTTGTGGGGGAGGGCAGTTAGTTACATAAAAAGCAGCCAGACATGTGTATTTTTCCAAAAATGTGTTAGCTTTTGGTTTCATTGCATTTCGATAATGCTTTGCATTACCTCACTTCCGCAGCCTATCTGCCTGTGCTTAGAAGGCAGTGAGAGAGGAAGAGCCTCTTATCACAGACCCAAACAATTCCACCAGAAAAATAATAGCCAGAGAGCTTTGGAGATCAAAAATACAACTATTTTAGTCTTTCAAAGAGAAACTGAAGAAAAACATCACAATAGACACTATATACCCTTCCTAAATCCAGAGGTTGGCAGCACCTAAATCCTTTGTTTATGATGTTTCTCTTTCCAAAATGCATATTCATTTCAATTGAAGTGGTTTGACATAAACATAAACTCTTAGGATTTCTTTACATATCTCGTCCTAGCTGCCCATAGAGATCTTATGTGAATGTTAGGGCAACTTCAAACAGACAGCATGCAGGGCTGTGCTGTTTGCTTAGGCCAAACTCCTTCAAATGAAAGTTGTCAGATGATGATCATACTTGAATCTGTCACATATGCGTTTTGTATTTTTTATATAAAAAGCTAACATTTTTTCTAATATTATTAAAATTCAGGCAAAAGTTACTTGGTTGCAAAAACAGACACGAATAGGGACACAAAAAACAACTGCTTTGGAGGGCCATTCACCCTGATGTACAAACAGGTTGTCTCCCCAACCAACACTCCCATCCTGCTATTTGAAAATGACTATTCCCATGAAATGGTGACTGTGACGCAAAGGAGCTTTTCTACATAAACATATTTCAATAGGAGAAAAGGAAGCATTCACATATCCTAAAAATAACCTACCAAATATTAGCAGGGAGATAGCTGAAAGATTGTATTCGTGTTTTACTTGCATGAAGCCAAGATTTGTTCCTTTGCATAGCTCAGAACTGCAGTTGTCTGCAACTCTGGATCCAGCCTCCCACAGAGTGATTCTAGGCTTTCTTGCTGACTTTCATTTCTTTATTGTTTTTAATATATATGGAAATATATTGTAAATGCAATGCTGTAATTTATAACAGAATTAATTGATCATTGTGAAAATGAGAAGGGAAACTTGAAGAAATTTGCTCTTTATTAGTGACATCTTAAAAAGCAATGGGCCATTTTTTACCTTATTGGTTTATGTGTTTAGAATATTAGGGTTATATATATGTATATATATATATATATATAGAATATGGCTTCTTTCTATATGTGTCCAGTCTATTCTTTAATTTTATTTATTTGTTAAAGTGTTTGCTAGTCATATATGTTGCAAAAGCTATTTTCCACTTTCAAATCTCTTCTTTTTTTTTTTTTTTTGTTTTTTGG
>PVKC010012469.1:0-23722 GCA_004027635.1 Crocidura indochinensis
TGCTCAGAAATTGCTCCTGGCAGGCACGGGGGACCATATGGGGCACCGGGATTCGAACCGATGACCTTTTTTTTTGTATATCCTTTCTTAATTATAAATGCATAGGCAATAAAAGGACATTAATTAAAAAGAATCTATCAGGGGCAGGAGTGATAGAACAGTTCATAGGACATTTGCCTTGCATGGTATCAAATGGATTTAATCTCTAGCATTCTATATTGTTCTTTGTGCCTGCCAAAAATAATTTCTGAGCAGAGAGTCAGTAGTGGCTTCTGTGATACACCAGGTGTGGCCAAACACACACACACATATACACACACAGAAATCCATTCAGAATTATGAATGTGGAGATATATATTTCAATAGCAGGCCAATGGTCTGTTCTGGCAACAGATTTGAGATGCACCCTAAGAACATAAATAGTACATATCTGTTCAATGTCCAGAGGAGAATTTGTTCTTATAACTGCACTTTATCAGCAGAAAAGTAAACAATGATGAATATAGAGACATAGAAACTATTCTAGGTAAAATCTACAAGTGGCTTAACAATTACCATACAAATTCTCCTTAAAAGTAGCTCTCGTCCTCTAATAGTATAGAATCAGAATATGATACACAATTTTACTTGAATTTAGTTCCAAAAATACTTTTGTACAGACTAAAGGAAACCCAATGACTTCTTAGAGAAGTCTGAGTATGCTGGTATGAAAAATACCAGCTGCTTCTTTCTTATCCAATTCCAGGAATGGTTATGAAAAAGTACTCATCATTGATTAGTATCAGATAAATCCAAATCCATACGGAAATGAGATATCTCACACCAGCTAAAGTGAAACATAAAAAAGTAAATAAAAATAAAAACACTAGAGAACAATCTGTATTGGCAGGAACGTGGTGAAAATAAAATCTCAGTCATTGTTCTAAATAAAAGCTGATTCAACCCCTATTTAAAAAAGTGTGGAGATTTCTTAGAAAAGTAATAGAACTGACACATAACTAGCAATTACACTTCTTGGTATGTATACACAGGGCACAGAAACCTTTGCTCAAAAAGACATACACACATTCATTGCACAACTTAGTACCATTGCTAGAATATGGAATTAAATCAATGTCCAAAGACAGATACATGGATATAAAGTGATACAGATACAACTGGAATCGTAAAGTTACTAAGATATTCAGATATTTAACTGTTTAGATATCTATACATCTAAATAACATGTTCAACCACACTGCAAACATGAAATTCAAACTATAACAACCGAACTTATGAAGAAAGGAGGAAGATATGGTGATGGGAAGGAAGAAAATGGGCACACTGGTTAGGGTATTGGTGATGGAACTTTTAATGTCTAAAAATCTGCTACAAATAAAATTGTAAATAAAAATATTTTCAAAAGTGAAACTAAAAACTCATTTAAAGTGACTCCTTTTTTATCCAATATTCATATGATGCCACAGTGGCCTAAGCAGAGTGGTTATGTCAAGTACAGAATTTAATTTGAAAGAGCAAATTTAAGCTATGATCAAATAAATATAAATACTTTGAAATGAATACTTAAAAATAAAATGTAACCTCACCAACAACTGCAATCACTTCCTAACAATTTTTTAGTTAAAATATTTGAAAGACTATCATTTTTCAGTACAAGAACATTTTAGTTTATTCTGTGTTAAAATCCCTTGGCAAATTCTCCCTTTGGTATTCTGTTCATCTATCCTCATTTACTATGTATTGTTAATATCATCAGGTAACACTTATAGCAAGATAGAATTAATTTATAAGTCAAAGTAAACTCATATTACCTTGTGCTCTTCTAAATGTTCTTTTGTTTGTAAAACATTTATTGGAGCAGCAGGGATAATACAGAGGTAGCAAAGTTTGCTTTACATGCTCTAAACCAAATTAATCACCGACAGTGCATTTAGTCTTTGAAATACCACAAGAATAATTCCTGAATACAGGGTCAGAAGTAAACAAGGACTCTTGGGTATGCTCTAATAACCCCACGACAAACACAAAGACTGATGGGTTTTGCTGCTAAGGAATATATTCAATTATAAATCATAACAATTTCATTTCTTTTCATTAAAAGAATCTTTTTGTGTTGGGTCACATCCGGTGGTGCTCATGAGTAACTCCTGGCTCTGCACTCAGTAATTATTCTTGGTGGTGCTTGGGGGACCATATATGATACTGTGGATCAAACCTGGGCCAGCCATATGCAATGGAAATGGCCTGCCTACCCACTGTGCTATCACTCAATCTTATCAGAATATTTTTATTTGTTAATTTTTTGTTTGTTTGTTTGTTTGGTGTCACACCTAGCAATTGTCAAGGAGCATTCTTGGCTCAGCACTGGAGAAACTCTCCTGGCTGATCTTGGAAAACTATAGAAGGTGCCAGGAATCAAAGGTGGGTCAGGTAAATGCAGGTATGTGCTCTATCCTCTGTACATTCCTGGTATATCCTAGTCACAATGATGAAAATCAAGCATTCATTTTACTTTATTGTTTTTACATTTTTGGCTTGGTGGCTACACTGAGTGGTGATGAGGGCTTACTCCTGGCTCCATGCTTAAAGATCACACATGGATCAAACCCAGGATTATTGCATGGAAACAAATGATGTATCCACTATATTATTGTTCAGATTTCTCATTCCAATTTTTAATGATAGTAAGTTGAAAAAGAATATATCCAGGCATATGCTACTAGATATCAACTAAGAACATGAACACTCAATCACATTCCTACTCTGATCAAATTTTGCATGTTTAATTATGTATTTTCATTTGCATTATAGTAGATGTATGCATTTCAACTCCCTGATACACACTTTGGTACATAAAATAAATATTCCTTTAATATGACTCTCAAATTTCTCCTTTAAAATTCACAAAAGCTTTTCTCTATCAAATCTTTTAATCTATTCACTAAGACCACAACAACTACTCTTTACATCCACATTATAACTTTCAATTTTGAATCATAAAATAATTTTGTTTTATGTTTCATTATATATCAGTTCTGTAAGGGCTACTATTTCCTTTTCATACATATTTAGTTCCTAGCAAACAGCTTGGCATCCATACTCATAATGTGAAATATCTGAATAGAAAAACCATGAAGTTATTTAATACAAAATCCACTATATATGTGTATATAAAGAATGTGAAGAACCTATCAAGTAATATCTTCAACAGGAAATACTCTTAGTGAAGAGCAGAGATTAGTGAAAGAAATAAATTATGAAGAATTTAGGAATTCTACTTTTTATATAGCTTATCCAAGGTAATATAAAAGCTTAGAGTTCTCTAAAACTTTATGAGTATAAATGCTAAAGCTATTGCTTTTTACATTCACATCTTGATATTAAAATAGTGTTTTCAGCAGTTTTCTTAAGGGTATATATATATATATATTATTTTTTAATTTTTTTAAATTTAAACTTTACTTATTGATAGATTGATATTTGTGCCATACCCTGTGGTGCTCAGGGATTACTCCTGGCTTTGTGCTCAGGAATATTTCCTGGCAGGCTCGGGGGCCATATGGGATGCCAGGAATCAAACCTAGTCCCTCTTGGGTCAGCCACATGCAAGACAAATGTCCTACCTCTGTGCTATCTCTCTAGTCCCTTTAATTTTGATTCATTTCCCTATTCCAAGAAAAAGCAACTACAGAACTTCTTTTTGTCAGTCTTTTATATTGTATTCCCACAATGTAGAGCTAAAAGTGGTGTAGAAATTATCATTAGTTAAAAAAAAAAAGTCTCATTAGTGATGTTAACCTATTAGACGGACAAGAAAAATAAAAGGAATGTATCCAGAATCACATTTCACATCACATAGTCAGATAATGTTGACATTTTGGTAATATTACTCTAGATGAAAAAATAAGATATTGAAATTCAGCAAAAATGAGAATAAAATATTCCTGTTTTCATGTGGGATTTTGTAGAATAGGCAAATACTTGTATTTTATTTTTTATATCAAGTAGCTGCTGTGAAATTTAGAACATGAAGCACCATACGAAGTGATGATTATATGTGTTGAGATGAAAATAATGTAATTATTTTCCCCGCCCTTGATCTTAATTTATTAATCTACTTAAATTTAGAAGAGCTACCTAATTCAGTATTGTACAAAACTGTAGAAATAAACAGCATTTCTGTGCTTGAAAAACACATTTATTTTTCCTGGAAAGTAGGATGCTTTTTTATATATTATATCAAAATCACATCTCATTTTTTAATAAAGGAAATAGATGATATTGTCAAGTAAAAATTATATAAACTATTTTTAAATATGCTCTCTAGTTGAAAGAGTATTCTATAAAATGGGACAATATTCATTACTTAATAAGTTGTGTCCACAATAAATGAGAGCACATTTTCTTATTTTAAATAATGATACTGAAAATATGTTTTTTAATATTTCAGTGTCAACATAAAATTTTTATTTTTTTATTAATCTGTAAGATTGATTTCTAAGCAGTAAGGGAGAAAACTGTTTTCAATATTATGTCATCTTTTCAATTTATCTAACTTACACGAGCATACTATTTATCAGTATTACTGTCTAGGAATCCAATAGCATAATAAAACACATTTAACAAAAAGGAAAATTAGCTTAGTCAGTAATCTTTATTAAAACAATCTAAATTAAGTAAAGATGAAAGCCTGACTAAAGTAAACAATACAAATAGGCCAAATCAAATGATATCTTAGAGGAGATTAAATACCAACAATTACTAGCAGACCCAAAAGCCCAAGCTGAATGATCAACATTCCTCCTAAAATACAATGTTTGAATTGTCAAGAGAAATTATAGGGAACTCACAAAGATGCAGAAACCAAATATAGAGTAGTTTCAGTGAGCCTGGAAGTGCTAAGCTGCCAAGCGAATTATCCCTATTAGTTCCTATTCATGATTTAAATTGTGCTTTATTTTATCTGTTCACAACACACAGCATTTTCTTACTCTCACATTTCTAGGCATTTCAGCTTCTGCTATCAGAAATGCATTCCCCAAATTGAATGTTACAACGGTCTTATGTTAGACATTTAAGTCCAATTGTGCATTTATTTTCTTTCAGATGCCTTTTTTTTTTTTTGAACCGCAGAGAGGTCTGAGAAGGCACTGTTAGAATGAATAAGGAAGGACTTGTTTTCCAAAGTGACACTTGATCTAGCATTAAAAAAAAAAAACCAAACCAACCAAAAACACAACCACCTACCTTGAAAACAAACATCTCACGTCGAAGAATAGCTAGAGTGTTAAAGTTCCCATCACAGATGTTAGGCTTGGCTCCAGGATAGGAAGGTCTGCCAGTGGGAGGCCGAGGAGGTTTGGGCCTGTCATTCTTCCTTGGGTCAACTGGAGGAATAGAGCGGTGTGGGGGCACTGTAGGTAGAGGTCTCGTAGGTGGAGGGATCTTGTCAGGTGGACCTGGTGACAATAGAATAGTACTGACTCACTTAAAAACTGGAATGGTGTTGAGGTGTCTACTAGGGCAATTATTCATAAGCACAGAGCATATGCAAGGTGAACATAAAGGTCTTTAAGACCAGACACAATCTGAAAAAATAAACTACCTTACTCAACAAGCCTTTGTGAAATCTAAACTGCTAAATTCCTAAATTGCTCTTTTCATGCTAAAATTTAGGTTTGCTGTTAAATTTTAATAATATTTTAATAGCATTGACTATGATCTTACTGGAAAAGCTGTTTTTTGATTTTCTTTGAATGTAGGTGGTAAAAAATATACATAAAAATGATTGCAAGATTCATACCTGTAGGATTCACCAAACTCAATCTAATTTTACAGATAATTCTAGTGAATAATTTCTAAATAACAAAAGGGGACAAAAATCAAGGTTCATTCTGCTCTGTGCCTCCAACTTTATTTTTAATCATTTCCCGATTTTCAGTATTTACTTTTTAATAAAATGTTTTGAAAAAGTGTTATAGTTATGCTTTCTTGAATAACAAATCCAAAAAATTATTGATCAATACACCACTAGTGTATGTGTTGTGATAAAAAATATTTGGAAAAAGAGGTCTCTACACTAAGTCAAAGTTTACACAAATAACTTGGCACAGATGTAAAGCAACATTTCTCAAGTGGTTTGTGTTTCAAAGATAGACAACTTCATGGAATTAACATTTAGATATGAAAGGAATATTATTTTCAGACCTCCAGTCTAGACTACTAATTCATGAGGTCATGAGAAAGCTTACTTAAGCTAACTATCTCAGAGGAATTTCTAATGACCACAGTTAGGCATAGACAGTTCACTCAACATACACTATTTAGTTTAGAACAAGAGATATTTTTCTCTTTTCTCAGTATTCCTCAAAAAGAAGTAGCATGAAATTTGGCCAATTCATTCCAAGTATATTTTAACCAGAGAGAATTAACCATAGAGTTATTAAAATAGAAAAAGTAATGAAAGCAAAACCAAATGATTGAACTTACGCTATGCTATTTAAAAATGCAAATGACATCTTCTGAATACTGAATGTAATTAACATACAGATAACACATTTGTCTTTGTATTATCTAAATGAAAGCTTCACTTCATTAATTTACTAAACCATATCTCTAACTGTAAATTATAAATCTCAAGTCCTTAACAATTATGATGGAATACAAGCCATTTAAAAGGTCACTGGTTCTACTGAGTAAGCTAGGAAATATAGTAAATATGTATAATACAGTTTCTCTCATTTGCATTATTTAAATTTATCCCATAAATTCAAATAAATTTTACTCTACTAGAAACTGCCAGCAGTTATGTCAGAAAAAGTCACTTGTTAACTTTTATTTTCAAGTTTATTTACTTTATACTGTACTGATACATGTATTGGATATTATTAGTTTCTGTTTCTTTGTTTTGGGGCCATACCTGGGAATGATCAGTGCTATTTCCAGTTCTCTACTTTTGAGTTTCTTTTGGAATTGCTCAAGGAACTATATGATATCAGCGATCAAACCTAAGCCTTTTGCAACCAAATCATGCACTTGGCCTGATTTTTCAATTTTCAATGTATCATAAAAGAATTTTCCAGAATTCAGACGTGATATGTCTTGAAACTAACATAAAATTTCATCTATCAGTTTGTTATAAGTTCTTTTATCTTTTTTTTTTTTTTGGTTTTTGGGCCACACCCAGTGACACTCAGGGGTTACTTCTGGATATGCGCTCAGAAGTCGCTCCTGGCTTAGGGGACCATATGGGAAACTGGGGGATCGAACCGTGATCTGTCCTAGGCTAGCGCAGGCAAGGCAGGCACCTTACCTCCAGCGCCACCGCCTGGCCCCCTGTTATAAGTTCTAATATCTTATGTAAACGATTTATACTTTGGGGGACTGGAGCGATATCATGACAGATAAGGCATTTGCCTTGTAAACAGCCAACCTGGAGTTCAATCCCTGTAAAATCCAAATGGTTCCTGAGCCTATGAGGCATGATTTTTAAGTACAAAGCCAAAAATAACCCCTGCATACTGACAAGTATGCCCCCATAAAAGACAATCCCATAAAAGATAACCTGCCCAAAAGATTTGTACTTATGAAAGTTTTATTGGGTATAAGTTTATTTTATAATTTCTTTAAAATTTAAATAATATAGTTGATCATATTAATATTTAAATGTATTATTTAAATACGGTAAGAAAACATCACCAATATGTAGGCTTTTAATTATGTATGGATTAAAGTAATGAAACTGATTCTAGTAAGACTTGATTTATTTTATTTAAAATAATAAAGTATCTATATCAAAACTTAAATAGAAAGTCTGAAATTCACTGTTATATTAAATAGAAACAGTGGGAACATACCATAAATCTTCTGTATCCCCTGCAAATCATCATTAGGTAGTTTGAAGTTGTCAGTTTCCATGTACTGGTAAAATGGAGCCATGATAGCTGTAGGGTCATTAGAATGTTCCAGTCCCAAAGCATGTCCCAGCTCATGAACTGCGACAAGAAATAAGTCATTTCCTATGCAGATGAGAAGAAAATACATCATTGAATGTAATTTAGTAATGAGTCTAAAAGATCTTGCTGTCATCAGAATTTACCTATTAAAATAGGATAATTGAATTTCAACTAACACTATAAATTTATCTTGGATTTTCAACCAACACAATTTAATGCTACTGAAAAGAACAAAAACAAAGGCTGAAGAAAGAATACGGATAACTATATTTATATTACTTCTAATGAAATAGACTTCCAATGGTAAAGTATATCATAAGTGATAGCTTAATATGCTTTTATTGAACATGGAACCATAACTCATAAAAATAGGGCAGATACAATTTGTTCATAAACACTAATGAGTAAGTTAAGGTATTGTTAATTGAGTAAATTAAATTCAGTAAACCATTGAACTTGCAGAGATGTGACTACAGCTCAGTTTTATATTCATTGGAATATGCCATTTCTAACTAAACATGGATAAGGACTGTAATGAAATGTAAGGTATCCATTCTCCCAACTTCCTGTTTTCCTAAGTACGTAAAATTCCCCCAGAAGACCAGACAAGGCCATACCTAGGATGGGGGTCCTTTTAAAAATACAGATTCTAACTGTGGGAGAGGGAAGAGTGAAGTTCTCAGTAAAGAAAACAGATAGGAGAAAGACTCATGGCAGAGAGATAAAGCCATAGAAAAAGGGAGATGATTCCAGTGAAAATTTAACTGACTTCTTGTGAATTATTTCTCATCATTACACTACTTCTTCAGACACCCAGGCAGAAGGATCTACAGGCATGGTGCCTGGGATGGTTTACCCAATACGTGACTCTCTTTTTATTTTATATTTTAATTCAACAGTGAAGAACAAAGTTATAGGTTAGCAATCACATAAACTAGGATTCTAGTTTTATCTACGACATCTAATAAATTCATAGGTGATTTGAAAAGAATTCATTTCTCTTCAAGCTGCTTTTTATGTTTTTAAAATCTCTTACCTGTGATAAACTTGCTTAGAGAAGTCACTTAATGCAAATATCAAGCACTCAGTATTTCATTTTTGTAATCAAATCTCTACTAATGACTAAATGCTGATCATCATAACTAAATTCACAAAGCAAATAATTTAACTGGTGTGTATAGTTGTACTTTTGGTTTGGTTTCTGGGCCATACTCAGCAGTGTTTAGAACTTAATTTTGGCTCCTTGCTCATGGCTTTTAGAAGGGTTTGGGGGAATCATAAAATGCTGGTTATTGAACTTAGGTTAACTGTGTGTAAGACTAGTATCTTATCTACTTTAATATATTTCCAGTTCCTTCCTCTTTGTGTGCATATATATACATATATATATATACATGTATATATATATTCAAAAATTAGTTAATTAATGAATGAGTTAAGATTATGCTTCTTTCATTAAAACATGTTATAGTTTATGGTTACAATAATACTAAAGTAGTCTTCACTATTGGTGTACAAAGTTGTTGAATCTTTCTAAAAACAACTTTACCATAATCTATCACCATTGTCCTAACGTCACCTGCAGTCCTTTCTCCCTCCACTCTCAAACCTTCTGCTTAGTAATTGATTATTTTTGATATATTGTCAAAGGTTTGTATACTTTGATATTATCTAACCCCATATTTCATTACTTTGCATTGAACAGACGAGTGATATTTTCTGATGTCTGTTCTCCTTTTAACTTTTATTTCACTTAATATGACACCCTTCAATTGCAACTACATTGCAGAGCATTTTCTCATAACATCTATTTTTGTAGGCACATGGTATTTCATTAGTTAGCTGTGTTCTTAAGAGGTGTGTTTCGAAATGAAAAATTTAATGTGCTTAAACATAAGATGTAAAGTGTTACAAATGCAAATTATTTCAATGAACTTCCTGAACATTATTTGAAGGAAAAAAACTTTTCTAGCCATTTTTATAATGTACTGTGTTAGTTTGCTATGGAAAACTTTTTAGAATGCAAAATTAGTTGCATAATCCTTTTATTTCACTCCAAAGTAACATAATAAAATGGGTGAAATCAGAGTGCCACCCAATATTACATTAGCATATTGAAAACAAACCATTCAAACACTTCAGTGACCTAATAGACTCTCAAAGAACAATCGATTAAACATTGATCTAAAATAAATTTAAAGAGATTAAAGTTAAATAGAGGCTAACTTTTTCAATCTCAAAAAGATCAATTTGATTAAAAATTATTTAAAAGAATTGCAAAACAAAAGCTATATATACTAATAACATATTGAGCTATAATTATTGAAAGTTTATCATTCTTTCCTAGAAATTTTCATGCATTTCTTCACGATTATTTTCACCAAATCTTTGAGGAGTCAATCATTATTATTAAGTTCATGTTGAAATGAAAAAAGCAGGCTCAGAGAAATAAGTATGATTTGCAAGTTTGCATAAGGTAGATTGGATTTTCTCATTCTGTTTCAAGTAGTTTGTAATTCTACAGTAAACATAGTTACAAAATGTTAGCATGCATAACAGTACACATAATACAGTTTGTGAAAATGAGTTTATTCATTAAATTATTAATCTAGTCTGGTGTTATCCACCTTTTCTCCCATTTAGTCACTGTCAAATTACAAATGTATTCATGATTGGATTTTAGGCAATGTTTTAAAACTGATCTTTCACCAGTGCCCAAATCCCTCTGACAATGTCCCTCTCAAACTTCATTTCTGCCTTCTACCACCCACTAGAAGTTCTAGAGTGCTTCTAGGATCATTTTGTTTTGTTTTGTTTTTGTACTGTAGTTTACAATATTGTTGCTGGCAGGATTTCATACATAATGCTTTACCAACATTCAGTATCATCTACTTGTTGAATGCTTACCTCCACCATAGTAATTGCCCTCATAGACATTACCCCCACCCTGCATATTTCCTATTGAAATCAGTTCTCATGTTGTTTCCAGTGTTTTGGCTTTTTTGCTTATATGTCGGTTGGTTTTTTTAAGCCAGGCCCAAAAATAGGCTATAGCTTAGGTCCCTCCACTACCACTGTCTAGGAAATTTATTATTTCATTGTTATGTTTCTTTAAACCCCATATACGAGAGAGAACATCTTGTGTCACTTTATCTTCCACTGACTTACTTAATAACCTGATACTCTTAAGTTCCCTCAATGTAGCCGCAAATTTCATGATTTCATCACTACTTACGGCTAAGTAATTATTTCATGTGCCTTTCTTATGGACTAGTAATATATTCATGGGACTATAGTTTCTTTATACAGTTATATATTCTTGGACACTAGGGTCATTTCCAGATTTTTATTACTGTGGATAGTGTTGCAAGGAACATAGAGGTGCAAATGTCTTTTCTCCAATTTGGTTTTGGGCCCTTGAGTCATATTTTAAGAATTGAAATTGCTGGGTCAAATGTAGACTCAATGGAATAGATTATTTTTAGGAATATCCATATCATTTTCCAGAAAGGTTGTAATAGTCAATATTCCCACCAGCAGGAACGAGAGTCCCTTTTTCTCCACATTCAAATTGGTACTGGCTGTTCTTGTTGATGCTTGACAGTCTCAGTGGGGCGAGGTTGTGTCTCTAGTATTTTGAATATATTTCTCCCTAATGAATAATGATTTGGAAGATGTTTCCCTGTGCCTTTTAGCCTTTTGTATTGCTTCATTTTTTTTTAAAAATTATGTTATTTAAAATAGTGTTTTTATTTAAATGCCATGATTATAAACATGATTGTAATTGGGTTGCAGTCATACAAAGAACACACCCCCCCTTATGTTCATCACACCTTTTTTTGATGAGTTTGGATGTGTTTTCCTTATAAGTTCTACCTGTGCCATATGTATCTTTGAAATTAATAGTTTAGCAAATAATTTATGCTTCCTCCTAAAGGAGACCATCTTTCATTTAGTTTCATTCCTGTGGCTCCTTCTGTTCTGTGCATAGGCCCCTACCCTTATGCTACACCCCTCCAATTTATGTGATTTTTTTTTACCTACTAGACCCCTTAGAATATGGTGTGACCCTCTTGTTGAGAAACATTAATCTATTCAATCAACTCTTATACCCTACCTGGACTGTTTTAGGTACAAGTGTAGGATCTGATAAAAAAAAAAAAGAAAAATATACACCCAATATGATATTCTTTTGCCTTCTATATTATAATAATTTGGGCAGAAAATAGAACAAAAATGTAAAACATACAGGTAATTATAGTGACAAATTATATAGAGAATAATCAAAGAATGAACGAATCACAGAGGAAATACAGTTGGGAATCTGCATGGAATTTTTAAGTAATATTTTAAAAGTTTTTGATTTCCAGTCTGATTGTTGTGATATTGCTGTACATTTGGAACACAGGAGGAAAATAATTTGACTTAAATTTCAGGGGCCCAATTTGGTGATTTCTGCTAAAAATCAAAAGCAGTGGAGAGGGAAAGCAGTTTGAACTTTGATAGTGCAATTATCCAGGCAAAAATGATGTTGCCTTGGACTGCAGTGAGAAAAATAAACACAGAGGTAGTCAGAAGCATTGAAACTCGGGATATATTACAAAAAGACTCAAAGATTTGTAAAGAACAAGATTCTAGGTGTACCAATAAAGGAAAAAAAAAAAAAGGCCAACACAGCATGAAGTATTTTGGCCCCATAGACTGGAGAAAACAAGTTGTCACTCACTGAGTTAAAGATAAAATGGAGCTTACATTTTTTTTTTGCCATAATTTTTTGAGATGTAGAGATGCTATTTATATGTTGATTGGGTATTCAAGTGCAGTTAGATATATACAAATACAACTCACAAGTAGATAATTGCAGGCCAATTTATTCCTTCTAGATAGATGAGCAGAGATAAGATAAAACTGGCCATAGAAACTGCCAAGTCAATCACAGTAACAGAAAGAAATGCAAAATTCAAGATTGTGGATTGTGGTATCCTAGAGAAACATAATGGAAATCTATGGAATATTGCTCTGGGCCAAAGCAACAGTACAATGTTAGGGATTTTGCCTTGCACATGGCTGGCCAACTGGGCTCCACCATGACATCTTATAGTGTATCCCTATTGTGTTAGGGGTAAGCTTTGTTTGCTTTATTTTTGGGCCACACCCAAAAAAGTACTTAGGGGTTACTCCTGCCTCTATGAGCTCAGAAATCACTCCTGGCAAACTCGTGGTACCAAGGGATGGTGCGAATCTAATCCAGGTTGGTTCTGGGTTGGCTGAGGACAAAGCCCTACTTGCATTGCACTTATGCTAGCCCATCTATGAGTAAGTTCTAAGTGTACAGCCAAGAGTAACCATTGATTAAGCACATCCATGTGTGGGCACAAAACAACAACAAAATAAGAAACTTAAAATGTATGTCTTTAATGATATTTTTGGTGATGGAGGTAGTGGTAGGAGGGGGTTTGTACCACATCTGGTCCTGCTCAGAGATCACTCCTGTCTCGGTGCTCAGGGATCAATATTAGAGATGCTGGGATTACTATATGTGATGTTGAAGATAGAAACAACAACTCTTTCCTCCTGTACTATCTCTCAATCCTAATTTCTTGAAGAGCAAGTGAGATTAAAAAATTCAGGAATAGAAAAGGAAAGAGAATAGAAATTCAGAGAAATAATCACTGTTGGTGGATCCTGAGCGAAAGTATGGTGGGTTCAGAGGCTAAAAGCACATGATTTGCAAAAAGAGTATGGTAATTAAGAATATTCCGCAGTGTTATGACAAGCGCCAAATAATATAGTGGCTTCAGGCATTTTCCTCTAACACCACACCCAGGTTACTTCTCATCTAATGTGTGCAATCTCTCTATAGCTAATGAGCTGCATAGCTAAAACGGACACATAAATATTGTGTGAAGAGTCTAACTCTAGTCCAGCACTTGCATCAACATCACAAGCAATACAACATGATTGTGTGTGTACCACAACCAAATCATATCCCTATTAAGTATACATGAGCAGGCACACATCTAAGAGAGCACACACTTTGTGGAGCACTGTAGCCAATGGTGAGAACAACACAACTTCATGTGCAACCCTTAGTGAAAACCCTAACTAGAATCTCCATTACAGTATTGCATGTGTGTGACATGCTTTAATTACCAAAAGTAATTGCTACAAGGATAACAACAATGAGGGACTTGGAAATAAAGGTGAAGGAGGGGTTAAATCACTTCCTCAATATTCTACTTCTTTTTTTTTTTCTTTTTTTGCAGCAATGTTCAACTGTGTATATGTAGGCATCAAGTTGGCAGTGCTGAATTCAATTTTTGGGTCACACCTAGTAGTATTTGGGGTTTACTCCCGGCTCTGCACTTAAGAATCACTTCTGGTGGGCTTGGGAAACTACATAGAATACCAGGGATCGAACCAAAATTGGCTACATGCAAGACACAGTTCTACTGCTCTGGCCCTGAATTCATCAAACTAGATGACAATAGCTGACTATGAAAGGCAGAAACTCAATGCATTGAATATATGCAATTTCTGACTAACCATACTATTCTATATACATCAAAGAAGGAAAAAAAGAAAGGCATTGACAAGATTAGATGATGTAGTGTATTTAGATGACTTCTAAAGTCTACTATTACAAAACATAACCTAGAGATATACCCTAGGAACAAAAACACAATACAAAAATGTCTTTTGCACATATACATTTATTGCAGCGCTATTTACAAGAGCCAAAAATTGGAAACAACACAGAGGCCTTTTAACAAAGGAGTGACTAAAGAAACAGGTACATTTAGAAAATGGAATACTATGCAGCTATTAGAAAAAATGAAATCATAAGATTTGCTAATACAGCAATGGACATGGAAATAATTATGCTGAGTGAAATGAGTTAGAGATACAGAATAGTCTCACTCATCTATGGGATTTAAGAAAATTAAAATATAGTATGGTAATAAATATCAAGATGATAGAAATGAAATTTGAAATGACCAGCCCATGATATGAAGCTTAACAGTTAAGATTTTGAGTGCAGTTAGAGAATTATCAACACCAACAACTATCATGAAAGTGTTAGTGAGTAAGATAAATAGAATATCTTTCTAGAACACAGGCAGGTTTTGAGAGAGGAAGGTGTGGGGGTTATTGGTGATAGAAAGGTTGTATTGGCGAAGGTGTAATTTTTATGACTGAAACCCAAGTACAAACATGTTTATAAGCATAGTGCTTAAATAAAGATATCAATCAAAAGAAAAAGAAACATCGTTATACACAGAATCATTTCGGCAATTGTCAGTCATAGCATATAAGTGAAACTGAAATTTGTAAAAGGCTTGTTAAAGATGGGGTCAGAGAGCTAGCACACTGATAGGGTGTTTGCCTTGCAAGCACCGACCCAGGAGTAACCCTTGAGCATCACTGGA
This sequence comes from Crocidura indochinensis, assembly GCA_004027635.1. Classification (NCBI taxonomy): domain Eukaryota; kingdom Metazoa; phylum Chordata; class Mammalia; order Eulipotyphla; family Soricidae; genus Crocidura; species Crocidura indochinensis. The sequence continues at coordinate 15,386 of PVKC010012469.1, forward strand.
TGTGGCCAACACCACCACCACCACCCCCCAGCCAAAAAAAGGCTTGTTAAAGATATAACCATAAAGTGCGTCTCAAAGTTGAAAGGAATATTTAAAAGGACATCCACTAATTAAAGGGCCAGAATATTAAACAAAAATAGCACCATGGATGTTTATATCATTGAGTTAAAAGAGGGAGTTGAAGCAATAGCACAGTCATAAGGAGTCTGCCTTGCACATGGCCAACTTGGGTTTGATCTCCAGCATTCCATATTGTCCCCCAAGTTCTACCAAGAGTGATTTCTGAGCACAGAGCAGGAGTACAAAGTACATCTCCTTAGTGCTGCCAGATTTGGTCCAGGATACCCCCCAAATAGTTAAAATTAAGAGTTGAATGTAGTACAGTGGGTAAATGGGTTGCCTCATGACAACTAACCCACATTCAATACCTAGAATAGCATCTAATCTTCTGAGTATCTTAAGCAGTGATCCTAGAGCACAAAGCAAGGAGTTAGCCCTAAGCAAAGCTGACTGTGGTCACAAGATAGAATAAAAAATGAAGTCCACGTCTCGAACTCCTATTGTTATAAAAGGAATCCAAACTTTAAAATAACCTACAACTTCAAAGCAATGTAAGGAAAAGTATAGAATTCAGATTTTCTTTCACAAAAAATTTTAAAGTGAAACACTTAAAAATAAATTTATCTTTATGTTGACTTTGTACATAATTTACTCAAAACTTCATTTTAAGAGTGAACAGTTATAGATGAGAAGAAGCTAAAGAAATGAAGGCAATAGCAATGCAAGCATCCTAAGGGATTGGCATTCAGAGAGTTAGATGTGGATTGTGAATCTTGTTGACTGTGCTAGGAGGTAAAACAGAGATAAAGGAATGCAATAAAACTAGACCTCAATTCCAAACTGTGAAATCTCAGAAATCATTATTACCCAAAGATTATTTATAAAAAAAAATCAAGACGCAAGAAAAAGACATCATGACAACTTGCCAGAAGAATATAATGAGGGAAAGCACACCACACATTATAATTTGTGTCATTCTTCTTGAAACTGTTTTTGGCTTAATTGCTTTCTGTTTTTCCACTGTCTGCCAGATAATACCACATTCATCAGCAGGATAAACAAGACCTTTCAAAGGTAAGCCCTGTTCTTTTTTAATGTTATCTCTCACTACCTTTCTTTGTACTTTCTTTCCAGTCCCAAATAATATGATTGAGCAGCCCTTAAGAAGTTTTTATTAATATCAAGTGTCTTCTTTTCATAATTTGACTATACTGCTTGTATCAAGCATACACTTTGTCAGTATTTTATGTGGCTGCTTAGATATTTCCTTTTTAATGAAGCCTTATTTCCAAAGGTTTCATTTGTATCTCTTGTACCACTTGTTCACATCTCTTCAGACACTTAATATTGTCACCAAACATTGGAAAATATTCCCAACATATATTATTTTTAAAGACTAAAATAGGGATCAATGAGGAATCTCTCTGAGACACTTAATACTGTAATATTGTCACCAAACAATGGAAAATATTTTCAAGATGTATTATTTTTAAAGGCTATAATAGGGGCCAATGAGTTAATACATTGGGTAGGATGAATGCCACTCATGACCTGGGTTTGATCCCTGCAACCCAACATGTTTCCTTAAGCACCCCAAAAGTGATCCATGAGGTAGAGTCAGACCGAAGATTTCACAATTGCCAGGTATGGTCATTATTTATCTCTGTGCCCAGTTCAAATAAATTGGCAAATGTCACTTCATAACAATTTTACTACTTTTATTAAGATGCTGATTTTCTCATAGCTGAATTTTATGCCTATCTATGCTTTAGGACCAGTCACAGACGAGTGCCAACTTACCTTCACCAATGTTTCCCAGTTCCCTCCCACCCCAAAGCCTCTAAACTGACTCCTTGAAAATACTTTTTGTCTGTTTGTGTCACATCCAGCAGTGCACAAGGCTGACTCTTGCTCTAAAAGATCACTCCTACAAGGAACAGGGATGGCATGGATTGCCAGAGATCAAGCCCAAGACAATTGCTTGCAAGGCAAGCACCGAACCAGCTGTATTATTGTTCCTGTCACTACAAGTACATTATATATATATAATATATTAATATATATAATATATTTTATATATATATATTTTTTTTTGTGGTGAGGATCTTCTGTTTGCAGTGTTGTTTTTTCTGTGGTTATATATACAGCTAGATCGCTCTTTCTGCATACTAGTTGTTTTTAATTCTTACTCTTGAAAGAAGTCGAATAAATAGATAAGTGAGTTGAAAAGCACTGCTAATTTGGGTAATACAAACTATCAAGTTACTTCCACCTAAATATGTCTCACATTCCCTCTGCCCCTTACCAACACTATCTAGAGAGTATATGACCATTATTTAATATACATTCATATACATTATGAACTCATTTCTACCTTCTTAATAAATGCATTGGTTATGTAACAGATTTTACATGTTTTGGTAAGAATATTTAATTTCTATTCTAATAAAATTTCAATTATTCAATGTAGGTTTATCAAACACATGTTTATATAAGTTAGCAGTCATGCATTATACTTATAAAACTCAGACTTTTATTCATTTTACAAATTAAAGCCTGCATTCTTTTAATCATCTTTCCCTATCATCCCCATGCTATCAAGTCCCCCCATGTCTTTTCAAGCAAATAACTATTTTCAAGCAAATAACTGGGGAAAAATGAAATGAGAAAAAAACTTCTGATACATGGGAGGAGATAATTATATGGTTTTAACCACTAGAAAATAGTAACTAACAGAGCAAATACTTGAGTTTGTGGTAATAGGAGAGGACATCATTTAGAAGAAACTGATATAGAATGATAAATAAATTTGACTTTAAGTTTTGTCTTTTTCAGTGATTGAAAAAAAGTGAAGGATAAACTGAAAATAAATCAAAGGGTTAAAATTCATAACGTAATAGTGGAAAATCATAAGAAAAAAGTTATGGGAAAACATGGATTTTTTCAAAGATAGTCTTTTGAGCAGTGGTCAGCAAATACTGTCAAATTTCTGTCAAATCTTGGCCTACCAGACTGGTGGACCAACATGAAGGCATAATGTATTTCTTAAACAAAATATTGCCAGAAATTAGCCAGAGCTTCACTGTGATGCTCAGAGCCTCCAGTATCATCCTGCAATGGCTGGGGAATCATGTTTTGTGGAGATTTATTCAGTAGCATCAGCTGCATACAAGGCATGGTTTAACCTTTGTGTTATCCCTATGGCCAGACTATTATTTCTTTAAATACATTTTGTTATATATAGAAAGGCACAAAGAAACATGTAAATTAGTGGTTACCTTGGGAATGTGTTCTGGTCACAAGCTGAGAGATAAAACAGAATGAATTAAGAATTTATTCATGATGTGCTGCAAAAATTGAGAGTATGCAAGTAGATAAAACAGATTTATAAGAAGAAATTTTAAAATTTACCCACTATTGACCCCTTTTCGCCAGATATATTTTAACTTGAACCTTAGGTACAAAAATAGGGGTACAAATGACTATTTGCTATTCAGAAATAATTTCTTCAGTTTTTCATGAGTGCATCCAGTTAAAAGCCCATACAGGGTTGCAAGTCATAATTTAAAAGTTACATCTTAGAGGATGTCCACAAGTTAGATGAAGCAGGTAATAAAGTCTTTTTCATTGTAAACTGTTATCACCAAATCTATAATGAACATATTTGTGACTTCAAATCAGAGGCACCTTCTTTTATAAGGTATGATTTTAATTCAAGGAGATTTATTGCAAATTCATAAAACCTATATGAATATGCATGTTAGTTTCTGAACACACCACATTCAGGTACTATTGGTGAAAAACAAATTTCACCCAGTGCAGCAGGTAGTGTGTTTGCCTGGCATGCAGCTGAGCCAGATCCAATCCTCAGTATCTCATAAGATCTCCTGAGGCTGCCAGGGATGATTCCTGACTATAGAGCCTCTATTAATAAATGTGCACAACTGGGAGTTGTTCTAAACATTTTTCACCAAGAGCAGACCTAAAGACTTAAAAAGATCTATCAAGCAAAAGAAGAATCACAAAATACTTAAGGCAACATAACCTTCGAGATATTCAACATTTTGGCAAGAGATACAACATTTTTTGGGGAAAGTTCTACCAAAATAGTATTGGAAGAATTATGCCTGGCTTTTATTTTTTCATAAGGAAAAAATATAAAACATCCACAACCTTCCTCCTGGATATTATAATTCTTCTCCTAGAATAACATGCATCCCGGACCTTGTTCATGACAAGCAGGTAGGAACTCATTCTAACTCTTGGCAGATAAAGATGGCTATTGTCATTCATCAACTTTTTGGACCTTGTTGAATTATTCAAGGCACTTCACAGGAAAAGAATCATTCAGTCACAAATTATTCCTTCCCTTTTGCTTTCTTGACTAGTAAATAAAGGGAAAAAAAAAACAAAAAGTAAAGGAGTGTAATCAGAGCAAAGTCATTTCACATGTTATCTGTTGTCTTTAGAATCAAGGATCTCAAACTCGTGGCCCGTTTGCAGCCCTCCATACAACGTTTTGTGGCCCTGACATGAGGAATCTTTTTTAGTTTTGTTTTGTTTTCGTTGTTTGGGTCACACCCTCCAATGTTCAAGGCTTACTACTGACTTTGCACTCAAGGATCACCCCGACTTTGCCTCCAGCGGCCCCGCAGGGAAATTTAGTTTGAGACCCCTGCTAGATCAAATTTTGCCTAAGTACCAATTCCAAGGTTGGAATCAATCTTCATCTACAGAATCAAGTAAGGCCAAAGAATAAAATTAATAGGATCAGGATATGAACCTATGTATGACTTTGCTCTGGCATTCAATCAGAAATATTTTCCAAGAGATGCAGGTAATGACCATTCTTCAGATGATTGGAAATTATATAATAAACCTCATGTGGAATTTCACAACAGTTTTTAAAGGGTAAGTTGTTAAATAAAATACCCTGTGATTTGATTTCCACTAAGAACAAGAGTTGTTTGCAGATGATGAGCTTTAGATGATTAAAATGCACCAGACCTCTTTCCTAATGATGAAAATAATAACGGTTCCTGGAACTTATCATTAATTCACATTATTTAAGATTCTCAATTGCAATGTGCTTGATGTTATCATCATGCGGGCAACAATGGGGAAGTCAGCCCCCTGGTTCCTAACATAGAAATCATACTTGCTTCTTCTGGAAGAATTTGAATTTGAATTCATTGCTTTCAATTGTATCTCTAATCTTTCCTTTGTGTTCTCCAGTAACATTTCAGAACACTATACTGCATATTGTGAAAGATAATGCATTATTTATAATTTCCTTGTCACAATTATGTCTTTATATTTTATTTCAAGCTCTTTCCCCCTCATTTTCAAATGCCACTTCTACTGATAATATGTCCAAAATGTTATTACAAACTGTTACTTCATGCACTGTAGTAAATAACTCTAACATTTGTGATCCTATCAACCTAGCCACAAAGTATAGGATGACAATAAAATTATATAGAATTAATATAAAGTGATTCTATGTTATTTAAATGATCTTTGATTTTTCTAATCTCATAACTTTGTTTCACCACTCCCTTCAAGATAGCTATATATTTGAGTTTTAAATAATTCTCATTATCTTGCTTATATTTTTGCTTTTTAGGGCAGTAGGATTTGGGGCTACACCCAAAAGTACTCAGAAAACACACATATATTTTATAAATGATTAACTTATAGAGTATTAGTTTCTTTGTTATTTCCTGATAGTGAACTTTTATATTAAATAATATATCTAGTTTATTACATTGTTGTTAGTCTTACAAAATGTTACTAATTTTTTAAGAGAAAAATCACCTCCTAAGGAGCCATTGTCAAACTGCCCAGTAAAATTTAGTTCTTTTGGCTCTCTGTACCCTTGTTATTTCACACATGATTTAATCATAACATATCATAATTACTCTGAAAATTTCTGGTTAATACAACATTTTAACTTAATAGTAAAACTGAACAAAGATGAGCAGCTTCATAAATTTAAATATTAAACAGTAAAAGAATCCACGTTTAGAAATAAAATTTTGAAAAATGATTAGTGAGTGATTCATTTGTGAAGTTGATTCAGTGTTTAGAATATAGATAAGATTTTTTATTTCAACTCAGATTATCCATATTTGGTTATAAAAATAGAAAACTAAAACTCTCTTATCATTTTCATTGTATTTTTCAGGATTTACCAGCAAATTGCATATTTGCTGCACCTTCCTAGATTATCATCCCTACTCTACCTAAACTGAGAAGTTAGGCAATATCCTTACAAATGAGGCAAACACCCATGACTGAAAATTTTCAGATATAAAAGTATGATAAATTTCTTTCCACATAATTCTTTCAAATGTGTTCAAACCAATGCATTGGTTGCACCTATTCACTATTTTTTTATTAGAGAGCAGAATTTTCTCCGGTGGTCAGCAAAATGGTGGTTTCTCCTAGAGATCTAGGAATGTCTGGTACTTTGATATTAGAAAATAAGATGTATTGTACACTGAGTATTTGTCCTGTTTCAGAATTATAACACTCACTGCAATTTGTCTGCTACTTCATGATCCATATCTTCTTACTTTCTTATCAACAATTTCACAGAAGCATGGACCATTTTCAGTCAGCCTATACAAGACATAATTCAGTTCTACTTCTCATTGCAGTCACCCATGTTCAGACAAGTATTATTAGATCACAGTGTGTTCTGTTTGGATAGATACTAACATATGTTGTTCTGCCAACTATAGATACACATCTATGTACATATATACACATAGATGTCTATTATTTATTCTCAAATGACTGATGCCCTTGATTTCTCTTTGCTAACCACTCCTGCCCTTAATATTTACAAGATAGTTCATTTGTTTTGGTCTAAAGCTTTTAACTCTTGATTACATCACAGGGTACTATCCCTGCTTTCCCCACTGAGGCAAGGTTTGGATATTAAAAATAATCATAAATTGGGCCCGGGAGATAGCATGGAGGTAAGGCGTTTGCCTTTCATGCAAAAGGTCATCGGTTTGAATCCCGGTGCCCCATATGGTCCCCCGTGCCTTCCAGGAGCAATTTCTGAGCATGGAACCAGGAGTAACCCCTGAGCACTGCCGGGTGTGACCCCCCCCAAAAAAAACAAAACAAAAACAAAAAAAAATAATCATAAAACTGATATTTGGATAATGCCTACTAGTGCCTGGGAGTTACTACTAGCTATGTCTGCACTTAGGGATCACATTTTGCTTGCTTAGGGGATATCTGTGGTCTTGGTAATTGAACCTGGGTTGACCACTTTCAAGAAAATACCCTACTCACTGCACTGTACCTGTGGCCCTACAATAGTTTATTAATTTCTTATCAAATATGTAAAACATAATGTAAATAAATTATAATTATAGAGACATTAACATATAACATTGTTATTTATTTTAATTTTTGTTAATTCATAGTGGAAATAGTTTAAAAGATAATTATTCATGAGAAATAATTTTATACATTCCCCAAATGTGTAAAGTGTCAATATCATTAGTCCATTATATACCTGTTTTTATTATAACATTGTCTATATACAACTCATTTTCTTTATCAAACTGTTCTGCTGTTGACACATGGGTTACTTACCTACCCTAGCCTTACCCCCCACCCCCCAGCCTCACCCGGTGATGCTCAGGGGTTACTCCTAGCTCTGTGTGCTCAGAAATTGCTCCTGACTTGTGGGACCATATGGGACACCGGAGGATCAAACTGTGGTCCTTTCTAAGCTAGCGCGCAAGGCAGATGCCTTATGCCCTGCGCTACCACTCCAGCCCCCTACCCTAGCTTTTGTAAAAATTACTGCAATAAAAAAGTTTGCATATGTTCAATTTTCAAATTAATGTTTATGTTGTTAATTCATAGATAATATTCCTATATTCATAGGAAAATATTGCTTAATAACACAACAGATCATTTAAAAATTTTTGACAAATCTTCATGACAATTTCCAGAGTCTGGGCACATTTATGTTTATGTTAACATCATTTATCAGTGTTCTTTTTTTCTCCACACTCAGGCCCCAAATTATGGTGTAGGAATTTTTCATACTGGTCATTCTCAGGTGTATCATTTCTTATTTTTTATCATAATAATGATGATAACATCTTTTATATGCTGTGGGACATCTGCAATATTGCCATTGGTGATGTGTCTGGTAGGATCTTCTCCCCATATTATTGGCTGCTCTTTTTGTTCGTACATTTTTCCAATTCCTTAAATATCATGAAAATAACTTATCTTAGAAAA
>PVKC010012470.1:7733-23839 GCA_004027635.1 Crocidura indochinensis
AAAAAACAAAACAAAAAAACAAAAAGGGGCCTGGGAGATAGCATGGAGGTAAGGCATTTACCTTTCATGCAAAAGGTCATCGGTTCGAGTCCCGGTGCCCTATATGGTCCCCCGTGCCTGCCAGGAGCAATTTCTGAGCATGGAGCCAGAGTTAACCCCCTGAGCACTGCCGGGTGTGACCCAAAAACCAAAAACAAAACAAAACAAACAAAAAAAAAAGTAGTAGCATCTGCCAGTAGAATAAAAGAAAATTCAATAAAGCAAGGCATGCTTAACCTAACATTTTAAAACTTTTCCTGGTTACACCCTGCACCCTCCTTCTAGAGATAAATATCCTTTTGATTCTTTTCTATACTCATTTAACCATATGGTTTACAGAGATGTTCATATTGCAATTGTCCAGGCAGTAAATGTTCTCATTGCAATCCAACCACCAGTGTGACCATCCCTCCACCATTGTCCCAGTTTTCCAACTTCACCCCAAAAGCCTGCCTCCTTCACAGTCACAAAATTTATTATGTTAAATGGGTTGCTATAGCAAAATGGCAAATGAAATTATAAAACGTTCAATAAAAGGAAGTTGTGCAAATTATTATATCTCATCTGTGTGTTATGAAAGTGAGGATTTACTGAACTATTTTTTTGCTAGTTAAGACTTCTGAAATTGTTTTCACTTATTGGGCTTTGTGGGCTTCTATGCTACTTTCCCTTCTAATTTTCTGTGATCCTACTGGATTTGCAAAAAAACATATATATTCTAGAAAAAAAGATTCCAAGTAGCATTATACCCCAATAGGGTAAAATTCCAGAGGATACAAATTAGTTACGGATGGAGAACTCCCTTTATATTTAGTAGTTAAGACAAGTGACTGGTAAAAATGAAATCAGTGGCATCAGGAGATGTAGCATGGTGAATCACAAGAAAATCATCTAGAAAGTTGGCAGCATTTATGGAAGAAAGAAAGAAATTAAGTTAAGTACAAAACATTCAGAAAGTTGAAGTAATCGTCTAGATTTTGACAGGATCCAATTTTGTCTCTTTGCATATGGCAATTCAATTTTCTTACCACTATCGCTAATGAGACCTTCCCTGATCTACTTTATACACTAACTCTTTGATTAACTATTTATAAATTTAAGTATTTATGGCTAAGCTCTCCATGGTTTGACAACCCATTTCTATTTCAATACCATGCCATGTTTATTTTATCAGGAAATATCTACTATATATGTTTATTTATAGTATATATTTTATTATAGCAGGAAATATATACTAAATATATATAATTGTGTATAATATAATATATTTATTATATCAGGATAATACATAATAAAGGAAATACCTCCCAATTTTCTTTTTCTTAGAATACCTTTGGTTATTCAGGTAGTCATGAACATATAGAATTTAGTTGTGTTAATTCTAAGTTCTTTTTTTTTTTGGTTTTTGGGCCACACCCGGTGACACTCAGGGGTTACTCCTGGCTATTCACTCAGAAGTCGCTCCTGGCAGGCACGGGGGACCATATGGGGAACCGGGGAATCGAACCGCGGTCCGTCCTAGGTTAGCGCAGGCACCTTACCTCCAGTGCCACCGCCCAGCCCCTAATTCTAAGTTCTTAAAGAATATCATCAGTGCTTTGGATAGAATGATGATTTTGAAACTATTAATCCTTGTAATCTATAAACATGAATAATATTTTTTATTTCCTGGTGTTCTCTTTTCATTTTATTAGTGACTGATAGATTTCAAGGTATAGGTTTCCCCATATTTTTTTGTTAAGTTGATTCCTAATTGGACTTTTATATCATACATTATGCAAAAGTTAATTCAAAATGCATCAAAAAACTCAAGATTAGACCAGAATTATAAAAATATAGTAAGGAAAATATAATCAGAACTCTCCAGATTCTGTAATTTAAAGGTATTCTTCTTTATTTTTTTTAAATATGGAACGCTTCACGAATTTGCGTGTCATCCTTGCGCAGGGCCAGGCTAATCTTCTCTGCATCTTTCCAATTTTAGTATATGTGCTGGCAAAGCGAGCACAAGGTATTCTTTTTGTAAAAGGTATTTTCAATGATTTTATTTCATTGGCAAAGCTAATTTTTAGAAGAAATAAAAGTAAAACATTTTTACTTGCTAAAGAAACTCAAGCCAAAATTAAAAAAAGCAACACCACCATTCTACCCACTCTACCAAATGGGAGAAAATTTGTACAAATGGGAGAAAATATATTGTATTTATTGTAAAATAAAGGGGTAGCATATAAAGTACTCACAAAGATCACTAGCACCAATAAACCTCCTCACTCAATATTTTCATCAAATAGGAGAATATAAACAGACATTTTCTTGAAGAAGTTTTACAAACTACAATAGACATTTGAAAAAGTGTTCATCATCAGAAATTACTCCTGGCAGACTCAGGGGTATTATATGGGATACTGGGGATTGAACCCAGGTCAACCATGTGCAAGACAAACACCCTACCAGTTGTGCTATCTCTCTAACTCCTAAGAATGATATCTATTTTTTTAATTATAGATAATGAGGGGTATCAGGCATTCTGTGAAAGAGGAACCCTAGTTTGACTATTGTTGGTGGGAGTTTTGCCCGCTTCAGTCTTTATAGAAAGACAGTATGAAAATTTCTTTGTAAGTTAGATCTAACAGTGATTCAACTTCGTAGTAACTACCTCCAAACACAAAAGTATTAATCCTAAGAGATATGCATGCTTGTGCTCATAGCAGGGCTTTGTACAAACATCAGAAAGAATCCAAAGATTGAGGAATAAATGTCTTGACATATACACAATGAAATTCTCTGCAGTCATAAGAAAAATAGAAAAACCCTGAAGTTGCTACATCTTGGGTGGAGCTATAGGCATCATGCTAAATTACATAACCAGAAGGAGAAAGTCAAAACTGAATGATCTCACCCATCTGTGGCAGTAGAGAAACAAATCAAGGGATTAGATAGCAAAGAATAATGACAAATGCTCACATTGGATAGAGTTTCAGGAAGAGGAGGAGATTATATGTGAACTGAGGTAACACAAGGACACTGGAAGATGTTCTTGGACTCTGATAGTGGTGAAAGGAAAGTAACTGGACATGAAAATTGAAAATAAATGGGGGGTCATACACAACTATTATCATACTCCTCTCTCTCCCTCCCCTTTTTTTCTTTTAGACAATGTGGTTTCCACAACTTAATAAAGGAGTAACATGCCTATCACTTTATCTCTGTTTTTTTTTTTCAGGAGAGAAGCTCAGTCTTTTTTTTTTAAATATTTTTATTTAAACACCTTGATTACAAATATGATTGTAGTTGGGTTTCAGTCATATAAAGAACACCCGTTACTTTATCTCTCTTTAACATCCATTTCTTATCTAGTGTGATCAGTTTCATCTGTCATTGTCATAGTGATCCCTTCCCTACCCTATCTATTTGTGGAGAGCTTCCCTACCCTGAACTGGATTTATCCCACAAATGAGTGATATATTCTATGTCTGTCCCCCTACCTCTGACACATTTCACTCAGTATAATACTATCTAGATCCATACAGGAATAAACAAATTTCATGACTTCATTTTCCTAATAGCCGCATAGTATTCCATTGTATAGGTGTAACAACTCATCTGTTCTAGGGCTCTTGGGTTGTTTTCAGATTCTAGCTATTGTAAATAGTTCTGTGATGAACATAAAAGTGAAGAGGGCTTTTCTGCATTGTGTTTTGGGGTTCCTAGGGTATATCCTTAGGAGTGGTATGAATGGGTCATATGGAAGTTCAATTTCTAGTTTTTGAGGAATAGCCATATTATTTCCCCCGAAAGACTGGGTGAGTAGGCATTCTCACAAGCAGTGGTGAGATTCTCTTTCTCCTCAGATCTGTGCCAGTACTGGTTGTTCTTGTTCTTTGTAATGTGTGCCAACTCTGTGTTTTGATTGGCAAAACAAGGTGGAGCATTTTTTTTATTTTTGCAAATCATTTTTTTTATTTGAAAACAAGGTGGAACAGTTTTTCATGATGATCTTGATAGGCACAAGTTGTTTGGGGCTCCTGGTTTTAATGTCACTGACAGATTTGGATAGATATGCTACATATATATTTATATATGCACATCCATAATATATATATATCACTCCCCATATTACTGATTTTTTGAGGCTTTTGATCTCTACTCCCAATACTTTCATTTACCCTTCATTTTTTTCCATTTCTGTCCTTTTATAAACATAGTGGTGGAAGGTCATGGGTGGTGATACCATAACTATTTGTACACTAGAACTAAAAATGTCAACACTATTGCAGCTATGTGACATAAGTAATAATAATAAAATTAAATTTAAAGGAGATTTTTGGTAAGCATAATAAGGAAGCATAGATAAAAAATAGCTGGGAGGTCTATATGTGGTGTAATCTTGAACCAGAAAAGCATGAAGTTCTAGGAGAGTGTGACCTTTCCCCCACCCCACCTTCCAACTAATTGGTACCTGGAACTCAGAAGAATTCTCAGAGTAGTTTGTACACTGATCAGGAAGTGAAAAAAAAAACATTCTGTGAAGTGGTTGAGAGAATATTTCATGGTTCGGGTAATTTCTTGAAAAGGAATGAAAAACAAATGGCAAATTCTCCCTACGTGGCTGACCAAGTTTTACCTCTTGCAGTGTAATGATTATTATCTTTATAGACCAATTAATTATCTTGTATCCTCAGGTAGCATATTATTCTCTTCCTCTAGCTGTCTAATAGCTTTCTCTGGCATTATTGAACTACTAATCTGTATTGTTATCATACCAAATATTTTTTTCTAACCTTAAACATTTTCATCCACCGCTCTCAAGTTTCAGCTACCTTTGTTGTTGTGAACTTCTCATTCCAAGACATTTTATTTTTCTTGGATAAGACTGAACTATGACTGTTGAACTTTCAGACATTTCAGCTACAGAGAAGAAGTCTGAAGATATAAAAGCTGTTCCAGATAAAGGAAAATAGAAAGTCCTTATTGGACAGTGAGAAGAGATTTAACTGCATGGGGTTCATTTCAGTTCAAGTCAGGCATTCTATGTCCCATGGATATTATATTCACTGGGGCCTGTATACTCCTCAGGATTTATAGTTTCAGATCAATAGGACTTATGGGGGTGTAGAGAAATATGAATTACTATTCAGACTCCTTTTCTAAAGGGGAATCTGCCCCCAATCCTTCTGAAAATGCCACAGTATAACAGCCAGGACCAAACTCTACTCACCTTGTTTAACTGAGAGAGAAACTCTGGGAAGACATGAAAAGAATGGGTCCATATTTGACCCAATGAAAATGTTCACAAGTCCTAGATTTCGTTTACCCTGAAATATGTGATAAACTTAGTCCTGCATATGAATTTCCATTTCCTATACTCTCTTGGAGAACATCTGTTACATTTCTTTTATGATGATTATGACTAATAAAAATACTTAATATGGTCAAAAAATCAAAGTCCTTTTCTTGATGTCTTTGATATTTTTCCCTCTGTGCAAGAAGAAAATTGAACCCAACCACCTGTCTACTTCCCCTTCATTTGGTCACCTCATTCTTTTCTTATTTCTCTTTTTGAGGCTCACTCCAGAAGCTGGAACTTGTTTGAATACGAATATGGAAAATCTGTTTTGGTATCTAATATATGCCATATGTTGGTTTTCTTTCTCCTCACGTGCAGAATCTGGTGTGAGAGCCTATCTAATAAGTTTACACAGGTTTATTTTTCCCATGGATGGACCTCATGCTAATATTTGATTCAATAAAATCAACATTTATAATGCATCTGTTGTGTATATGTCAAAGTCTATGGGGTTTTTGTAGACTTTAGTTGATATTGCATGGTTCCATGCTCAAAAGTCACCCTGATGGTATTCAGGCATTAAGCCAGGAAAACTACTAGGCTCTTTACCTCTGTACTTTTTTTCTTTTTTAATTAATATTTTTTATTTTTATTAAAATTCTTTACAAAATAAAATTTAGAAACATGCTATACTGCCATAGAAATATTGTCAAGCTCAAAGCGCACTTGTGTGCTAGTATCTATTTTAGAATTTAGAATTTATTTATTTATTTAACATCTTTATTTAAGCACTAGGATTACAAACATGTTTGCAGTTGGAGGGAGATGTGGGGGATTAGTGGTGGGAAGATTGCACTAGAATCTAGAATTTTAGAAGTATAGGGGCCAGGGAGATAGCATGGAGGTAGGGCATTTGCCTTGCATGCAGAAGGACAGTGGTTTGAATCCTGGCATCCCATATGGTCCCCCAAGCCTGCCAAGAGCAATTTCTGAGAGTAGAACCAGGAGTAACCCCTGATTGCTGGGTGTGATCCCCCAAAGAAAAAGAATTTTAGAAATATAGAATTAAAAATTTTAGAATTTTAGAAATTTCTAATTTTATTTTAATATAAATCTTTATTTGAACACTATGATTACAAGCATGATTATAGTTGAGTTTTAGTCATAAACAGAATCCCCCCTTCACCAGAGCAACATTTCCATCACCAATGCCCCCCTCCTCCCCCAACCCTGCCTGTATTCCAGGCAGGCATTCTACTTCTCTCATTCTTTAACATTGTCATGCTAGTTGTTACTGTAGTTATTTCCCTAAATTTTAAAATTTTAGAATAGACTTTAGAACTTTTAAAATTTAGAATTCAGAATTTTAGAATAGAATTAGAATTTTAGAAATTTAGAATTTTAGAATAGAATTTAGAATTTTAGAATTTAGAATTTTAGAATAGAATTTAGAATTTTAGAAATTAAAATTTTAGAATAGAATTTAGAATTTTAGAAATTAGAATTTTAGAATAGAATTTGGAAATTTAGAAATTTAGAATTTAGAATTTTAAAATTTAGAAATTTAGAATCTAATCTAGAAATTTAGAATTTTTGAATTTTTAAAAATAATATCTATATTTAAGCACCATGATTACAAGCATGATTGTAACTAGGTTTCAGTCAAACCCCCCTTCACCCTTCATCTTTGTACTTTTATTTTCAGATGTTCATTTCATTCTCTCCTCAGTGATTGGAAATGACTAAGCTTTCATTCAGAATTATCAATGGTACCTTCATAAAGGTTTTTTTTTTGGGGGGGGGTGGGGGGAATCACACCTGGTGGCGCTTAAGGGGTTACTCCTGACTTTGTGCTCAGAAATCACTCCCAGCAGGCACAGGGGACCATATGGGATGCCAGGATTTGAACCACCGTCTGTCCTGGATGGGCTGCGTGCAAGACAAACACTCTACCACTGTGCTGTCTCTCCAGCCCCGACCTTCATAGCGTATTTAGTAACAAGGCCCAGATTAAGTTTCTTGTTAACCAAGCCTTGTCCATGTATAGTTTATTTCCTATCACCCTCTACTTCTAAGAACATTTGAGTTATTCCAGTAATCGCTAAATACGCCACCTTTGATTGTAGGGTGTAGCTTGAATTAACTTTTCTGTGATTTCAAAGTTGATGTGCCTGCATTTTATTAAAAATGATTTCTATCCTCTTTTCCACTGGGGCACCCAGGATTCACTTGAGAGAATATTGTAATCACTATGTAGATTGTCTTCCTTTCTTATCTTTTGATTGAATCTGCAGGAAGAAGGAAAATCATTAATGTACTTCTTCCTCAATTTCTTATTTTAGGAAATGTGGGGCATAATAATTCAGTCACTAAGCCACTCTCCACAGAAGGAAGAAATAGAGCAGCGAAATTATGAAATGGATAGTAACTACAGAGCCAGAGAAATTCATGAAGGTCCATTTCTTGGAAAGAAATTTACCAATTTGAAAGAATGACATCCACAGCTATTCCTCAAAGTCTGTCATCCAACTTTACCTACTTGATTATCCATCTGGGTAGAGCTATACAATTCAAAGCTTCTTTTGTCTCAAAGCTTAAGTCAGAGGGAGAGAGAGATAGACACAGAATAGTCTCATTCATCTATGGGTTTTAAGAAAAATTAAAGACCTTATTTTAATAAGGCCCAGAGACAACAGAGATGAGGACTGTAAGGACCAGCTTACAATATTAAGCTCACTACAAAGAGTGGTGAATGTTTTTAGAGAAATAACTACACTAACAACTAGCATGACAATCTTAATGAGTGAGAGAAGTAGAAAGCATGTCTCAAATGCAGGCAGGGATGGGGAAAGTGGGGGGCATTGGTGGTGGGAATGTTGCACTGGTGAAGGAGGGTGTTCTGTTTATGACTGAAACTCACTACAATCATGTTTGTAATCATGGTGCTTAAATAAAGATTTTATAAAAAGAAAAGTAATCAAAAGCTAACAACAGCTAGAACTGCAAGGACAAATTTTCATGTCCCTCCAGAGATCTTTCTAAAAGGGAATTTGTAACAGATTTATAAAATCTCAACTATGTTTGTTCAAGTCACTGCCTATGTCATTCTACCCTCAAATTACATTTGATCATGTTTCCTTTTTGCTGTGTTCTCTCTATTTTTTGAAGCAGTCTTTTATAGTTTTCTTTGTATAGTTACTTCACTTCTTTAGTTGATTCCAAGGTATTTTAAATTTCTGTGCTGCTATTGTGAATGGAATTGGTTTTATATCTGGTTATACCTCTCTAGATCCTCCTTCACATTTTCTCCCTAACCCCAGTAAGCCTCAAATCTAAGGCCCAGTTCAAATCTAACTTGAAGAAATTCTCTCAACATATCTGAAGTTTTTCCTCCTCACCTCCACCTCTATCCTTCCTTCCTTCCTTCCTTCCTTCCTTCCTTCCTTCCTTCCTTCCTGCTTTCCTTCCTTCCTTCTTTCTCTCTTTCTCTCTTTCTTTCTTTTTCTTTTTCTTTCTTTCTTTCTTTCTTTCTTTCTTTCTTTCTTTCTTTCTTTCTTTCTTTCTTTCTTTCTTTCTTTCTTTCTTTCTTTCTTTCTTTCTTTCTTTCTTTTTCTTTCTCCTTTTCTCCTTATACTTTCTCTTTTTTCTTTTTCATTCATTCCTTTTTGTCATGCAAAGCATTCACTGAACTACAGCTATCTTCCTAGTCTCACTTTACCTTTCTACATCCTCCTTCACACTTTCTTTCTAGCCCCTAGTAAACCTCAAATTGAAGTACTGTCATGCCCTTTCCAAACCTAACTGAAAGAAATTCTCTCAACATATCTGAAGTGAAGTCAGATATAGTCCTGTTATTCCAACCTCTGCATCCATGTGTGTCAATATCTATTATGTTTAATATACACAATAAACTTAAAATTTATCACACAAATGGTATGTTTTGTTACATATAATTTAAAACACAACATCATCACATATTTAGGACTTTTGGATAGTAACAGGTGATTCTTACTTCAATATTTATTGAGTAGTTATTTTTTTTTGTTTGTTTGTTTTTAGGGTCACACCCGGCAGCGCTCAGGAGTCACTCCTGGCTTTATGCTCAGAAATCGTTCCTGGCAGGCTCAGGGGACCATATGGGATGCTGGATTCGAATCACTAACCTTCTGCATGTAAGGCAAATGCCTTACCTCCATGATATTTCTCCGGCCCTGAGTGGTTATTTTTAAACATAATTTTCTCATTATAAAATCTATTCATTAAAATCTACAGAGTATCTGTTTCATGTCTTCTGTATTAGTAGGACTAGAGGAAAATTAATAGAATCCACTAAAAATTGAACATTTACTTTACTTTTTTTTTCTTTTTGGGTTTTTGGGTCACATCCAGCAGAGCTCAGGTGTTACTTCTGAGCTCTACACTCAGAAATCACTCCTGGCAGGCTCGGGGGGACCATATGGGATGCTTGGATTTGAACCACCGTCCTTCTGCATACAAGGCAAACACCCCACTTCCATGATATCTCTTCGGCCCCCATTTTACTTATTTTTCATTGAAATAAATTGGATCTGACTTTGGAGCCATACGTGGTGGTCTCAGGGGTTATTATTCCTAGCTCCATGCTCAGTAGGGCCTCTGGATGTTCTTGAGAAACCACAAGCAATGCCAGGCAGTCAAACCAGGCTGTGTAAGGCGTGTGTAAGTCAAGTGCCTTACTTTTTGTACTATCTATCCAGGCCTAAAGTTTACTTTTAAATAATATTTATAGGGCTGAAGAGATAGCACAGCGGTAGGGTATTTACTTTGCACGCAGCTGATCCCAGATGGACTGTGGTTCAAACCCCGGCATCCTATTTGTTCCCCCAAGCCTGCCTGGAGCGATTTCTGAGTGTAGAGCCAGGAGTAACCCCTGAGCACCACCGAGTATGACCCAAAGGAAAAAAAATAATAACATTTACAAAGTTTACTGAACTTATATTAAAAACTGCACTTAATTTCTCTTTATGTTATAAAACAGCAGCTTCGCTGTAACCTAAGACCAAAGTACCTTTCTTGAAAACACTTTTAGACCTTTAATAAAGTTCATCTGTGTATGTGTTTAATTTGATTTAAGCAAGTCATTACAAACTTCTCTAATTTCAGTATTAGCCAATGGAAAATCTCTAAGTCAGTTTCAACACACTCTCTCTAGCTTAACCTTCAGAGCAAACCATCAATGTGTAATAAAGTTTTAGGATGCTGACAGAGAAGACCATTATTAAGATTTGTGGAACTTTCATAATGACAAAAACAACCCTGACATAAATGGGAATTTACCTTTAGATCCTTGACTTCAGGTTTGTAGTAGCAAGGGAATTGAGTTTTCCAGTATATTAATTATGTAAACCAAAGGAATATATGTATATGTTTGTTCATTGTCTGCACCAGTTTAATTTAATTTAAAATATTAAAACATCTTATTAGATTAATATACATACATAGGTTTTATGCCCTCCCTTGACAGAATTTGGTTTTCATTTTCATGAGGGATATAAATATAATCTATTTTATAAAAAGTATTAAATATAAAATTAAATTCTACAATTATTGGGGCATTGAGAGAAAGTAGTTTTTCTTCTTTCTCTTTTTCTTATTTTCCTGAGTTCTCCACGACCATACATCTAGAAATATCAGATCTGGCAATGTCTAGTGACCCCAACTTTTATACTGAATAAGAGCATTTAGTATATACCCAGCATCCACATGGAGCCCCCAAATGAGAAAGAGACTCTAAAGGCAAATACTGTCTCTTTGCTCAACAAATCAGTTTGTCAGGATAGAAATGACAATTCAAGCAGATGTGCTTTCTGTTTTTATAATACAATTTGGGGAGATGGAGTGGTTGTCAGTGTGTAGGACTTTTGATGAGCATTTTGAATTCAATCAAGAAGAAAGCAGGAGGTACAGCAAGGAATGAGAAAGACATTTGAATAATTTAGCACAAAACTGAAGCTTCCCCCACGGACTTTATTGCAAAAGTTTTCAAAAGCTGGTATGTTCGCTCTAATTGTTAATAGAGAAAACACACCCAGAAACTAGGGTAGTTTGTAAAGCTGGCTGGCACCATTTAACTGATTCATTCTTTTTTTGGGGGGGGGTTAGTTTTTGGGTTACACCCAGCAGCACTCAGGGGTTACTCCTGGTTCTACACTCAGAAATGGCTCCTGGTAGGCTTGGGGGGCCATATGGGATGCGGGGACTCAAACCACCATCCTTCTGCATGCAAAGCAAACACCCTACCTCCATGCTATCTCTCTTGGTCCCTTAACCAATTCATTCTTGAGTACAGGAGATACAAAGTCAGATTTGGGATTTGGAGCCAATAATAGCCCTTCACAGACTGTGATTTTTAGATAAAAGACCCCTTTTCCTTACTGTTATGACACAATGTTTGTCTAATAAGTGTCAATGTGGGTAAATAAAAATATATGTAGAGGATTTAGTAGAGAACCTACCACATGCTAAGCGCTCAAGAAACATTCATCTAGCATTATGCATATTGGAAGATACTGAATTTTTTGAACAGAACAATCTTATTCACTAAGTATGTCCAAATAAACTCCAATCAACCCCAAGTGAAATGATCATAAATTCCCAAATTAGTGGTGGTTTAAATACACGTGGCATTTCTTTTTTGGCTATTATGTGTGTTAATATGTCCCTCCATTTGGGCAGATAATTGAGAGCTAAATTTAGTCTAAATAAAATGTTCTAAGTTGCAATGCCCAAGTGGATGGAATTTATTTAAAGGAGTGATTATGACTCAAAAAAAAATTCTGTAAAAATAGCTCTCAGCCTTATATCACGTCACTTGCTCCCAGTGGTGTCTTCAAGCTTTCCTGACAAATAGGCCTACCCTCCTGCAGACCTCGGATTCTATTCTGCCTCGCACATCCCCAATCCAAATGCCAGCTGAGTTCTAATTGCAGAATATCTTCATTACCAGGAGTGATTGAGACTATAAAAAGAATCCAGCTGAAGTACTCACATTCTGCTGGGTGAACACAAGGACTAGCACTCCTGTTCCTACCCTTTGCTGCACCCACCAATTATCCTCTGTATCCAGGGTAAGGTGGCCCCAAGAAACTCTGCAAAGTGAATGGGCAATACATCCCTTTTTCTGAGTTCCCTCCACAGGAGAAAGACTAATGATTAGAAAGGTAAATCTGGAGCTTCCTTTGCTGTTGCAGACACAGGCACTTCCTTTCCTTCCTTTCCTAAACTCCCAGCACAAGTTGCTTAAAGTCATCTGGATATGTGCAACTTGAGAGAGAAAACACATCTCTCCAGGTATACAGGCCTTTGTAACCATGCAGTGGTTATTTGTCTGCCAATAAATTAGTCCTTTATTACGTACAACGGTTATCTATCTGCAAATTAGTCTTTTCCAAATACACTTGTTTTTATTTGAGTTCATTGGCAAGCATGCCAAAAGCACCTGTTCTATGACAAAGATGTGATGATGGTCTTAAAGGGAGACCCCTCAGAATCAAGAGACCACCAAGGAATTTCAAATCCAGTTGGAAAGAAAATATAAACAGTATTTCTGGAGCTGTATCTAATAACTGTGAGAATCGAGGGAGAAAGCGGCTAAAATTTTATGTAAAATTTATACAGACTATTTCTTTCTTTCTTTTTTTTTGTTTTTGTTTTTTTTTTTTTGTTTTTTTTGGGGGGGGGGGCCACACCCAGTGACGCTCAGGGGTTACTCCTGTCTATGCGCTCAGAAGTCGCTCCTGGCTTGGGGGACCATATGGGAAACAGGCGCAGGCAAGGCAGGCACCTTGCCTCCAGCACCACTGCCCAGCCCCTTATTTCTTGCCACAAGTTTGTGTATATGAGTGTGTGAGAGAGGAAGAAATAATGTCTTTTAATGTAAAAACAGACAGAAAAAGAAAAATTTTTTAAATTTTTTGTTTTTTTTTGTTTGTTTTTTTTTGTTTTTTTGTTTTTTTTGGCCACACCCAGTGACGCTCAGGGGTTACTCCTGGCTATGAGCTCAGAAGTCGCCCCTGGCCTGGGGGACCATATGGGAACCGGGGGATCGAACCGTGGTCCGTCCAAGGCTAGCGCGGTAAGGCAGGCACCTTACCTGCAGCGCCACCGCCCGGCCCCTAATTTTTTAAATTTTTATTTAAATAAATAACAGCTCTCTTTTGAAACTTGTGTAGCAAAAATGATTGAATGTAATTCCTGACGACCCAATGTAAATTTAAATCTTAATTCTGCTACTGATGATTACCATGTCTAAGGGTTATTTAGCATCTCTATGCTTCAGTTCTCTTGAAATAGGTCAGTGACCAGAGTATTTCTTAGAGTTGTCTGTCATTGGACTAACTAGCTTCATATATAATGAGCATTTGCAGTGCACTGCCTCACATTGAAGTGTTCAATACATGTAACTATTTCTAGTGATGAGTCTTTGAAGAATAAAAAGTCAGGAAAGGGTGGAGAAGGCAAGTCTCAAGGTAGTCACTGGAGAACTGTGAAACTTTGTATAGTTATGGGTGATCCTGCAATCGTTTGAGAAAGTGAAATATCCTGAGTCAAAACAAAGGTGGGAATCAGATATTCCAGTGATTAAGGCACTTGTCTTGTATCTTACTGACAATGATTCAAATTTCTGGCATGGCATATGGTTCCATGAACACTCAGGGTCACTATTAACTATGAATTCAGGATAGCCTTTGAGCACATAGCTGGATGTGACATTAACCCAGTAAAAAACAAATCAAAATAGAGACAGGAAGAAACCTTAGTTCCTCTCTAAGTGAAAAACAAATCATCATAAGAAGGGGGAACTAGAAGGAACTGATCTTACCTGGGCAGTGGGAGAGGATAGATAGTAGGAATCCAGAAATTTATAAACGGAAGGGAAGAGGGTACACTGGTAGTGGTGGATGTGGTGCTGAAATGATGTACACAAGAATTATCATTAATGGTATTGTAAGTCATAATAAGTCAATGGAAAAATGTAAATATACAAAAATAAAACTAACTTGAAAAGGGGCTGACAGAGTTTAGCTTTAGAGCATTTTACTTGAATGTATAAAATACCAGGTTGGGTCTATTTTCTTTCACTATAAAATAAATTTTAAAAAATTAAAGCATTTGATAGAATAAAAATGGAGGACCTGAAATTAGTGGATTAAATTAAGTTGTTGCCCAATTTAGAAAAGAAAACTGCTCTTGGTTATCTTCTGATTAAGAAAAAAATATAACCAGTTTAAAATAAAAAGTATGTCCTTTCCAATAGATGAAAAATAAGGAAGTAGTGGCAAGATACTTGTTATAATGATAGGAGTGTTAATCTCCCAGTACTTCAACAAAATTGGAGATGCAATGAAAATAGCAAAACAAACAAAGATGAAAGAAAAAAAAGCAACCAGAATAGAAGACAGCAGATGGAAGACAAAGAACATTTGACATTGCCAATAATAAGAAATTGGCAGCGAGTACTAATACTGGATAAGAGGGGACTTCAGGAAAGTATTGAAGTTCAGAACAGTCTCACAACTCTCTGGGTGTCAGCACATTCCAAAGGGTTGATAGTTGGCCTGTGTTTGATGTCCTGTCTGAGGGAAGAGTTGAAAATGAAGAAAAGACTTTGCCTTATTTTTTTTTTAAGTTTAAAAAAGAAAAGTGTCCTGGATAGATCATTGCCTGTCCTAACGCTACTGAAAGGAACTGGATAAAATGCTGGTCAGCAGAAAATGTGAAAGGATAGCCACAGAAGCAAAGATTGTTCCAGAATGTCCTTTCTATCTCTTTAAAACACATACAAACACAACAAAAATAGCAAGTAGTTCTAAGGACAGTCATAGGAGGGACTTAGTCTCTGGTGATAAGGCTCTCTCTTGAGAAGACAGTAATTTTGAAGGTCAAATTATGATTGATTGATTCTCTTTCTTGGAGTGCCATCTCTATAACTTTTTTTTCACTCAGTGGAAATGACATAAAGGAGGAGCTGATCTTAGACTTCACCTGACTAATGGCATATAAACAAACTGACAGTGACATTCCATAAGGCAAAGTTTAATCAGAGAAAAATATCAAGGTAATTGAGAATGCAGTCACTAAGGATATTATGGTATTACATTGAATTGCTATACCAAGTGGGGTAAAGAGATCAATAATGAAAAAGTATAATATATGTTAAAAGGAGACATTAAGATATTTTTAACATGATACAAACATAAAAACATAAAAAACATAAAGACATAAAACATTTTTTTGTTCTCATTGTCTTTATATATTTCTCTTTTTACAAATTCCTACAATGAGCATCTAATCTTATTATGCTCCCCCTAAAAATAAGCCATTTTAGCCAGATTCCCTTTGGTCCTTTCATGAAAGTTTCTCTTTCTCTGTGACTCTCTTCCTTTCTCTTCTGCGTGCCAGTTTGAGTGATAGGCTTGTGGAACAGTGCAAGAGAAGTCATCTGGAGCCTTCTTACGTGTGTCTTGGTGGCGGGTTTACTTGGAGCTAGTGTACTTGGTGACGGCCTTGGTGCCCTCGGACACGGCGTGCTTGGCCAGCTCTCCGGGCAGCAGCAGGCGCACGGCCGTCTGGATCTCGCGGGACGTGATGGTGGAGCGCTTGTTGTAGTGCGCCAGGCGCGACGCCTCGCCCGCGATGCGCTCGAAGATGTCGTTGACGAACGAGTTCATGATGCCCATGGCCTTGGACGAGATGCCCGTGTCGGGGTGCACCTGCTTCAGCACCTTGTACACGTACACCG
>PVKC010012471.1:0-23740 GCA_004027635.1 Crocidura indochinensis
AATAATTTGAGCTGATTTTTTTGTTTTGTTTTTTGTTTTTGGGCCACACCCGGTGACGCTCAGGGGTTACTCCTGGCTATTCGCTCAGAAGTCGCTCCTGGCAGGTGCGGGGGACCATATGGGGAACCGGGGGATCGAACCGCGATCCGTCCTAGGTTAGTGCAGGCACCTTACCTCCAGCACCACTGCCCGGCCCCTGAGCTGATTTTTTAATCAGAGGTGATGTCTGGATTAATGGCTACAATGAGCACGGTTTGCAATGCATAGCTTTTTGAAGCGGAGCTTGAAGCAGGACACAGCAACTCTCAACTCCAGAGACATAAACACGAGGCTTAGCTTGTTATGACAGTGTTTGCCAAGGTCAAACATGCCGCCTTTATGGAGCCTCGCGCCAGTGAGGCGCTCCCCACTATTTGAGAAGCACTGTGTGCAAACTGTCTCCTTGAAAGGCATATTTTAATGTCTTGTTGTTGCAGTTTGAATCCCATGCTTTGGTTATACTTTGTAGTTTTTGAAGAATTAATATTTTAAGTGTCAATTTATGGCCACAAAGATTTTATAGCACTTTATTATTTTAAAAATTGATTGAATGAGTGATTGGTTGGTTTTTGGACCACACCCAGTGGCTCTCAGGGGTTACTTCTGGGTATGTACTCAAAAATAGCCCCTGGTAGGTTGGGGGACCATATGGGATACCAAAATTAAACAAGTCCCTCCCTGGTCAGCTGCGTGCAAGGTAAATGCCTTACAGCTCTTCAGTTCTACATCATTTTTCTAAGGACTATGAAGTCTGTCTTTTATTTTAATCTATTTATTTACTTAATTTTGATGTAAAAGTCTTTCACTGTTATATTAAAGATACATAGCGACAATATATTAGGGCAATTCCCACCACCAGCATTGACCTCCCTCCGCCACTGTTCCCAGCATGCATCCCATACCTCCACCCTTAGTCCCCTGTATCTTATTCCATGTTTCTCTCTAGTAATGATCTATCTTCTCTGTCATAATTTTATTTGGGGAGTTTGTATTATACCCAGCAGCATTCAAGTCTAAATCTTGGCTCTATCCTCATGAATCACTCTTGGCGGTGCTCAGGGTACCATATGCTGTTTCATGGAGCAAACATGAGTTGGTTGCATTCAAGACAGTCACCTTAAACCCTATACTATCTATCTGATTCCCTTTGTCAGAACTTTTAGATGTCTAACAACTTCATAGAATATTTTTAGAGACCTCCAACCTTTATTCCATTTAACTTCTTTATTTTCCTGCTTTTAATTTCTTTTTTGTTTGGAATTCTAACTCCCCTCTCCCTCCCCTACTTTGTCTGGCTTTGGGTTTGTTTTTTTTTCCTTTCTATTCTTTGATCACAGGATCTTAGATTATTAATTTGAGATATTACTTGTTCGCATGAAAATGGTTTGTATTGAAATATGGGCTCTTGGAGGTAAAGTTTAAGAATGAAATTCTAGTTGAGATGGAGTCTGGTTTTTCTGTGGTGAATGGCTGTAAAAGTACATTTTTTCTAAATGTTTTCTATCTTGTAGGACTATTCCCTTTTTGATCATTTGGCTAAAGAAAGCTGGCTTTTGTTCGCCTTTGTTTGAACCCACAGGCATTTTGTAGTTCCTAGATTCTTTAGTATGCAGTGTGGAACTTATGAGAGAAAAAGAAAACCCAAGGCATATATTGCAGTGTTATTGAATTCTAAGGCCAGTCGCTGATCTGTCTCACCATTTTTATAGCCTTCTTATGCCTATTTTCATATATATATTGTAATGACAAGGAGTTTTAGCTACATGAAACCATTATACTAGGATAAATATATCTGTTCCATCTTCCTAAAAGTATACAATTCTAAGAACTTTTTATCTTTTTGAGATTTGTACTTGGGATTATGTCTAGATTTTATGATTCATTATGAGCATTTTAAGATAATTATTCTTTCATTTGCTCCTTATCTATTAGTTCTTTCCCAAAGTGTTCCTGAACAGCATTTTTGCTCTTATCAACTTACTGATCCTGGTTTGTTTTTGTTTTATTTGTTTGTTTTTGGACCACACCTAGATATATTCAGGAGTTACTCCTCGTTGTGCTCTAAGAAATCGCTCCTGGCAGACTCGGGGGACCATGTGGGATGCTGGGAATCAAATCTAGTTTCTATCTGGGTCAGCCATGTGCAAGGCAAACACCGACCATTGTGCTATCACTCCAGCCCCATTACTGTCTTTTTTCCATGAAATATATTTATTTATTTTATATCTAGGCTATTGAGAATGTTGAACTGAATATGTAAATTCACATGTCTCAGCTAAGATAAACAACCTAAGAGTTATTAGGCAAATGTATTGAAAATATGATACAAGTCTATATACACCTTTAATGTGTATATATACATATATATATATATATATATTGGACCACACCCAGTGATGCTAAGAGGCTACTCCTGGCTATGCACTCAGAAATCACTCCTGACTTGGGGGGCCATATGGGATGCCGGTGGTCTGTCTTAGGGTAGCACGTGCAAGGCAAAAGACCTACTACTTGTGCCCACCACTTTGGCCCTGGAGGGTATTATTTCTAATGAAATAATCCAAATAATGATAAATACCATATGATATTTCTGTATTTAATTTAAAAGATCTTTTTAAATCTCATATAATAATAGAATGGTAATTGCTATGAACTGGAGTGTGGAACTTATTGGGAGTTGTTGGTCAAATATTTCAAAATTTTGAAGCTAGAAATTATTTTGAAGCTGTGAAATTATGATGATATAGTATACAACATGATGAATATAATTAAGAATTGCTGGGACCTGGGAGATAGTATGGGGGTAAGGCGTTTGCCTTTCATGCAAAAGGTCATCGGTTCGAATCCCAGTGCCCCATATGGTCCCCCGTGCCTGCCAGGAGCAATTTCTGAGCATGGAGCCAGGAGTAACCCCTGAGCACCGCCGGGTGCGACCCAAAAACCAAAAAAAAAAAAAAAAACCAAGCAAAAAAAAGAATTGCATTGTATACTTGACATTTTCTGATAGACTATATCATAAACATTCTCATCACAAAACTAAACATTACTGTGGGGAGGGAAAATAAAGATTGCTATGTAAGTCATGGATGTTTTTTTGTGATCATGGTAAATATTTAGTAATGTGTACATATTAGCAAATAATCACATTTTCTATTTTAAATATATGCCATTTTATTTATTAAATGTTTAAATAAAACTAGAAACAATTTTCTATAAGAAGATGGCTTACTCTCTGTATTTTGTTTATTTGGTTAATTATCTATGTCATAACCTCAATTTTCTTTCTCTTCCTATTTCAAATTATCTCTTATATCTTCTATGTGGTTATTTTTGCATGTTTGTCATGATGCTCTTTCTGATTATGTTTGAAAGTTATATGGAAGACTTCATGAATACCATTTACTTGCTTTAGTTTAGAGCATGTGGATTATCTCTTATTCTTTCACAACATATGAGGCTGCTTGTTTCAAAGTTTCTTTACAAGAATTATATGTTAAATGTTTAAAATACTTATTATTAAGTTACCTTTAAAAATGATGGGGACTAATGAAAGATGACTAGAAATTTCTAAGATTTAATATAGGTCTTAATTTTTCTCTTTCTGGATTCCCAGAACAAGTAGTTGTGTCATCAAGGAGGATGGGGGAGGTTTATACTTCAATGCATACAATATCTGAAGAAACATAATTTATTGGATTGTATTATTTTGGCTAATTATATTAAGTCCATGCAAGGTAGACAGTATAATCAAGCTTTACTTGATAGTATAAAACTATCATAGACATGATTTATTTCTTTAATTTTCTTTAACTCAAAAGAGTAAGTTAATTTATAAAATGATTTAGGCTTCTTTTAATTAGCTCGGCTGATTGGGAGGTCTAAGAACTGTTGTGTAAGAGATTTTTTCACATACTTTAAATTGCTCCTTCAAATCTGTATGGAGCTTTGAGCACTTTTCTTTACATAGAGACTGTGACTACCAGTTCTTGTGCCTCATGCTTCATTGACTTCTCTTCTGGAATTGTTTAAACTCTCCTCTCAGCTAGTGGAGGTATATATAGGTGAAATATGGCAGAAAAATTCCCTAAAATTTGGAAATAGTAAAAAGCAGTTACTAGACTTAACTTCTACTGTCTAGGCTCTTTTATAATTTTATAAGGTAAAATGTTTTTATCTGATATATATAAAAGATCCCTTATATATTTTTCCATTAGAACAGAAAACCCCTGAAGGTTTATGGCTCCATTAGATAGTCACTAATTTTCTAACAAACCAGGCAATCTAAATTCACCAATTTTCTAAATTAACTATAGATCTATATTTTTATACTTTCATTTTAATTTTGTTAATAATATATTTAAGCACCATGGTTACACATATACATAGTTGGGTTTCAGTTATAAAATGTGCACCCTCCTTTACCAGTGCAACTTTCCCACATATATGTTCGCCATTTCCCTCCTCTCCCACCTCCTACCTGTCTACCAGACATGACTACTGTCATGATGGTTGTTAGTGTAGTTTTTTTCTAAAGATATATAATTGTTCAAATGTGTTTGAGTGTCTCTCTGCCCTCAAATCCTACTGACTTTCTCCTCCAATTAATAAGTTAAATAACAACTAATATTTTGAATTTACATTATGGTTATATATTTTTTTTGAAAAACTGATCTACTCAATTGAGTTAGTTAGGTTAGTAGAGCAGATTGAAAGGAAGACACATTCTTAGAGGAGGGAGAATGATACATTGGTCATGGGTGTGGAACTAGAATTAAATGTCTGAAAACATTGATTTTTATTGTATTGTAAATCGTAGAATCTCAATTCAAAATAATACTAAAAAGAAAATGACATTTGAAACATTTTGAAGATTTCAATGTGATGCTGCAGAGGATTCACTTGATGAAACCCGGTAGAGTGGTTAAGACCAGTCCTGTCTTCTCTTGGTTTCTAGAGTAAAGCCAGATATTAGACCTTATATTCGGTTAACTGTTTTTTTCTGTTTTGTTTCTGTTGGATTTGTTTTTATATTTATATTTTATTGTACTTATCTGGTAAGTTATTTATCCTTGATGGCAGCAATGATTGGAAATTTGCCTTGGGATCTGGCTCTTTGGTGATATGTCAGATAAATAAGATTTACTATTTGCTATGTGAGAAATGTAGTTTGTAAGAGTTTTGTATCCTTTAGAAGGAGAAATGCATTCAAATTTTAACTGAGTAGTTGTGATGTTTAATGTTGATCAATAACTTTAGTTGTAAAATTGAAGCAATAGGTTTTCTTGTTTTTGAATTTGATAAAAAGGACTTTATCACTCAGAATGTCAATGTTTTTCTCCTTCCATATTATATCTCTTAAATTTAAAGGAGTTCTGATTTATTTATAGAGATAAGTGAGCCCTTCTATAAATCTGCTGTACCTCCTTAAAGTCAGAATAAAAACCTGACCTAATAAATTTAATTGAGCAGCACATTAAAAATTCTTCTTTTTTTTTGGTTTTTGGGTCACACCCAGCAGTGCTCAGAGGTTACTCCTGCTCCATGCTCAGAAATTGCTCCTGGCAGGCACAGGGGACCATATGGGGCACTGGGATTCGAACCGATGACCTTTTGCATGAAAGGCAAACGCCTTACCTCCATGCTATCTCCTGGGCCTCTAAAAATTCTTCTTAAGAGTATGCTGACTCAAACTCCCATCTTTTAGTACAAGTTCATATAATTAACACAAATAGGCAAATTAAACTAGCTTAGTAGATTTAGTTGAAACAGTGTATATGAGTATATCAGTATGATAGATAATACAACCATTAGAGAATTTTATTTTATGGGTTCGAATTATTTTCATGTGTGATGACTTAATCTCACCTTTTCCATGCCTTATAAGGTCATTCTAGATACAATGCCATGACAAAGATTAATGTGTGTTAAGCTGAATTTAATCATTATTATGAGACCCTTTTTTAAAATTCAGAAACAATTAAGTTCTTTAGTATTTCTGTTTAATTATGATTTCCAAGATCTTTAGAAAACTTACTACTTTTGATTAATGCTAAATTGGGCTAATTAATAGATGATTAGATGCCTCAATAATTCCTACTCAAACATTGATTACAAAACACTATTTTAACTTTATATGCATATACTGATTATTTTTATACTCCTTATAGTGGCTATATATCTTGGATAATGTTAATGAACATTTTCATTAAGCCACTTAGAGAAGGTATAAAAGTGATATGTGCAGCTTACAGGGAATGAGTTTACTTAATCTGCTAAAGTATTTGACAGAGTTCTCAAATTATAGACCTTGTAGTAGTTTTTGGTGAAATAGAAAACCACTTTCTTTATTAAAAGTTATAATTAATAAACTTCGTTCAGACTATACAAGGAGCAATAATACAAGATAATTGCACCTGGTTAAATAAAATAATACCAGGTGATTTTTGTTTATCAAGAGAAACAGAGGGTCATTTTGTCTAAATGATCATAGTATTTCCAGAATGTCAAGCAAGTTAGTAAATGACATAACAGTTTAATAGAAATGGAAAATTGTGAAAGGCTTTATCAAGACAATTTTTCTTTAATTTGTAACATAAATCAGCAATGCAAAAAAGCAATGAAATGTATAAAAATTGTGAGAGTTGGCTTATTCTGTATTTGTCCGCATGGGGAAGAGATCAATGAAACTTACTTCTATAGAACATAAAAATAAAATGACTTTGTCTCTAAAATTGTTAACTTGTCCTGGATAATATATATTTTAGAACAGTATATAAGTTTTAGGCACAAACTTTATCATGTATACATGAACATTCTTTAATTTCAGATCATGGACACATGGTTGAACTTCTATACTAATTTCACCACCCCAGCCAAATTCCCCTGATTATAAATACCAAATTGTCTTCATTATCTAAGAATCTGGCTTTATTTGGTTTCAAACTATTTCACCTAGAAAAATGCTCTCCAGGTCTATCCATGTTATTTCAAATGACAAAATTTAATCTTTGATTTATATACACACATATATATTTGTATATGCATATGTAGATATCTGTAATTATACATATACATATTCTATATGATGGGCTCTTAAGACATTTTTCTAATTTACCTAATATGACTAATACTGTGATGAAAATAGGGTTGCATAAATCTTTTCAAATTAGGTTCTTGTATTCTTCAGATAAACACCCAGAAATGGGATAGGTGGATCATAATGTGTTGATTTCTCTGTGTAGATATTTTAATACTTGTTCTTTATAGTCTTTTATTCCTATGTTGGATGCATGCATACTAAAATTATTATATCTTCATAATGAAGATCCTATCATATTATATAATGCCCATCTATATTTTAAATTCTTCCCCTAAATTTGTTGAGCGAATATTTTTATAACCATTCTGAACTCTATATGGTAGATGACTTACAATCATTTCAGCTAGCTAATTTTCTGTGGTTTTGTATTTCCTTGGAAAATGTTTTTGTTCCTTTGCCATTTTCCTTGATCCTGTGATTGTTTCTCAAGTTGTTACAGTTTAGTGGTATCCAGGAATGTAGGGCAACCTCCAGGTGCCTGCACACACACACACACATACTCAGTCCCAGACTGTCAGGCCTTGTGATCATTCAATTCCTATGCTTTTCAGATTTCCACCTCTGCCCGCTGTTCTGTGGCTATTATTCTATGCATACTTGTTGAAAGAATTTTCTTTTTCTCAGAGCCCTGGTTAGCCTGATTGTATGCCATGTCAATTTTCAAAGCCAGGCATCTTTGTTGATGGATGCTGTGAAGAGCAATTCCACTTGTAGTCAGTTCTTTTCTAAGGAAATAACTCTATGTAGATGCATATTTGGTGAATGGGAGGAACTGAGCTCAGAGTCACCCTACATAGACGTCTTCCCAGGAATCCTAGACATTTTAACAAGAGGAAAAAAGGTTATCTACACTTTGAAGGTAATTCCATAGCTCACCAAAATATTTAGTTTGATTACTATTTAAAACAAAAGAACACTGGTTCTTTAGTTATCAAAAAGTCCTTACAATTGTGTTACCTTCCTATATATTTTAAAATGTATTGTCACTTTGATTAGGTATTTGTTATTTCTGAGACATCCATAAACCTATTTTAATTATTAGACTTAATATGGACTTAATATCTGATAACTCTTGGCTTTATTTCATAAAATAGGATCTGAATTGAGGAAAAATAAATTTCAGGCTGTCATTTACAATTAAAGAGATTTTTTTAGATTCTCTAAAATTCCTTAGAAAACTAGTAATATTTGTTATTTTGACTTAAAATACTCTCTTATTTTTAATTGTTATTTTGGCCAAAGTGAGTTACAAATCTTTCAGGGTAATATTTAAGGTACAGAGTAATAATGAACAAGGGGAATTTTCCCCCACCACCAGTGTTGTTCTCTCTCCCTCCTTTTTCTCAGCATGCATTCCTCTTCTCCTTTCTTTACCCCCCAGGATGCTAGTGTAACTAGTCCCCAATTGTACAACGTGTTGTAGATTGGATATCAATTCTGTTGTCATTGACTTTGGGTTTGGTGTTCAAGTCTGATAATCTTTTATTTCCACTAAATATTCATATGACTGTCTAGCCTGGTACTGATAGTGGCATATGATCCCAGGCTCACTAGTGTCACTTTTGGCATTGATGAGAAAATTTACTTTTGAACAAGCTGGGGTCATAGTGAAGTTTGGGGACCATGGCATTTGGGGGAAGATTATACTTCTTCACTTGCCTTGGAATATTTTAAAAGCTAATTATATATTATTTTACAATATTATATGTACAATTATATTCATTATTATTTTTATCTCACTATTATTAGAGATCAATTTTCTGATATATATGTAAAGTGGTTTCTTATAAACAAAAGAGTTCCTATCAGGAATCCATTTCCTGATTTTCCTTTAAACTTTGAAAGGATAAATCATTTCATAAAATGAGCATCTTCCTAAAATTATTTCTGTTTGGTAGATATAAAAATTAATAGTTGGTATTTTATTGACCACTTTGAAGTTTTTAATGTGCTATCTTTTGAAACAATGAAGGCTGGGATTTATTGTCTCACAAGCTATCAAAATGTACTTTGAGACAAATGAGAAAATATACTGAGAAGTAAGGGTTTGGTTTAAAGGGCATCAATTGCATGCAAGATCTCCAGGTTGGCTCTGCCGTACCACCAGTGTGACCCTAAATTAGCTTAGCTAAAATTATTTAATTCACTATTTTGACAGAATTCATCAAGTCATTAAAAACTAAAGTATCATAACAAAGTTTTTTGTTTGTTTTTGTTTGGGGGTCACTCACGGCAGCTCTCAGGGGTCACTCTTGACTTTATGCTCAGAAATCACCTCTGGTAGGCATGAGGGATCACATGAGATGCCAGGATTCAAACCACCGTCTGTCCTGATTCAGCTGTGTGCAAAGCAAATGTTCTATCACTGTGCTATATCTCTAGCCCCCTAACAAAGTTTTTTTTTAAATATAGAGACATTTATTTATTAAAGATTTATGTGTTTAAGACTTATTTGATATTAAGACCATTATTTCTAAGAAATGTATACTTACATGACTTGCTATCAGGAGAAAAACTTAATTATGATTTTTAGAAACTTATATTTATCACCATGTAAAAAGAAGTAGAAAAATAATATCATTTCAAGAGATCCAGGAAAAGTATTCTGCAAGTTTCAATATATATTCATAAAATACAAAATTGGTAAAGAAGAAATGAAAGTCAAGAGACCATATATGATAAAACAACATCCAATATCACATTCAATGATAAAAAACCAAATTTCTTTCTGAGAAATAAGATAAGAATATCAACTATAGCTACTATTATTCAATATAATATTGGAAGTTATGGACATATACTTTTAGCAACACTATTTAAAGCATTCCAATAAGAATATATATAACATACAAAATATTTTACATGCATATATAGGCATCTAATATATAAGAAGAGGCAAGTAAATGTATAAAATTGATAAAAAAAACAGTAATTGGTGTTGGACATGCATTTTTCTCAGTACAAAAGATTGAAATTAGTTCAGAGTTCATTAGGGTCTTTACCTAAGATTTCTTGAATCTCTTTTCATTTTTTGATTTTGTATGTTCTTACTAAACTGTGGTGGATACATGACCAATGTTCCACTCTGTTATTCTGACTTTACTTAACATAAGATCCTTCAGCTCCATCCTTGTTGCAGCAAAATGCATGATTTCACCACTCCTTGTGGCATTCCATTATGTACATATATACCACAACTTCATTATTAAATTTTTGTTGTCGGGATCCAGGTTTGTTTCCATAATCTACCATCAGTCCCAATGATCTCAATAGACATAGGCATGCATATATGTTCTTGAAAGTTGTGTGTAGGTGTTTGATAGATGCAAAGCATTGACTGGACTTGCTATGTCATTTGGTATTAGAGAAGGAACTCAAACTTTTTTCAGTTTAGGAAGTTGGAGAGATATCCCAAGGGGATCCAGGAATAAGGGTGGAAGGAAGGAGAGATAGAGGGGTGAGTACTACTAGAAAAACCTCAGGTACATTACAAGCTTGATTTTGAATTAAGTTTTGGTGACTATGCATTCAGAAACCTTTATTGACTAACTTTTTATAAGCACCAGATTTAATTATGTGATCCCATATGGCATCACTTTTCCCATTTGAGAAACTAGAATGTAGAGCCGTGAATTGCAATCTCCAGCCAGCAGGTGTAGACAGGTTGAATGCCACTGGCGTAGCTTGTTATTGTTCTGGTCATGTCCTGCAGACTGTCTCAAAATGGTTCCTTTTGGAGTAAACCAAAATATACCTTCTGTCACCATCTTAGGGGAAAAGAGGGAGGGGGAGATATTGTTCATATAAACATATAATGGAAACTAATTCTGAATTAATCCATCCATAAGATTATATACACATATATTTACCTTTGTGTAACACTGCCAAGTTGCTGATGTCATAGAAAGACAACAAAAAGTCATTTTCTATCCTTTTAAAATGCTTCAGTCTCCAAATTGCATAAATTACATGAAAATCATAGCTGATCAAAACTACCCTTCTGAGGTGATATATTGTGTAAAATCTTTATCTGTGAGAAAAATGTAATCATTATACATTCGCGTTCAAAGGCTATTAATGAAATTACATTATTATTAAGTAATTATTGTAGTAATAACACTTATTAGTAAGCTAAGCTTTATAGAAACACTGTCATAGCCCAACAGCTATATAAAGGGTTTTGTGTGAAAGTACATTTAACCAAGTCTATTTCTAAAAGATTTGAATTAGGATGTTTTAGAAAAAAAGACAAAAGATGATCAAAAGGAAAAGTGAGGTGTTAGGAAGATAAACTTTCATTAAAGAAAGTACTGATGTTTTTCTGTGTTGTTCTGACTTCACTATACCAAGAATTTTGTACAATTCCAAGTGCTATATTTACCAAGAAACCTTGAAAACCTGGTATAAATTCTGCTATATATTGCCTTACATCCAAACTACCCACCTTCCTTGTATTGTCTAGACCTTTAATATCATAATTTATACACTGACATTCTAAGGGGATATGGTTTGCAGCATATTCTACACTTACAGAATGATGCCCTTGATCTCTAGGATATTTATTATTGCTGTTTTGGAGATGCATTTCTCTAGGTCAGTCTTAATAGGATGCTTATTCCTTTCTTCAATATTTTAAGTAACTCAATACCCTTTATTATTTTATAATAATGTGTATTATGATAATATTTATCATTATAATCAGATATCTTCTCATCGAGTGCTATTTACAACTCTTTGAAGTTAGAAGTGCCAAACCTGATCGATTTTGTTTTTTAGAATGCAAAATACTGATTTTTCCTGAACCTTAAAATATAGCCTCATGTTGTTTTGTTTCCTATTTTACAGAAGCTGCTTTGATATAATGTAGATAGTGGTCAGGTTTGGCATAAGCAAGGGGAATTTAGGGATTTTAGTCTAGATCAGCAATTTTAGACAGCAGCCAGCGCCATCCCAATTGACTACAGGGTTTTGATCTGTAGC
The DNA here is from genome assembly GCA_004027635.1 of Crocidura indochinensis. Classification (NCBI taxonomy): domain Eukaryota; kingdom Metazoa; phylum Chordata; class Mammalia; order Eulipotyphla; family Soricidae; genus Crocidura; species Crocidura indochinensis. Next base: position 12,119 of record PVKC010012471.1, read on the forward strand.
TTAAGACTCTCTTCAATAATCCTGCTGCCAATTACTCCTGTGCCACTATGTGCAAAAGCTCTTGAGACCACTGCTTATTTTTCATATTTTGATTGTATGATGGAAACCTACCTACTAGTTCATCTTCACTTACAGAAAAGCAAAGACAATGTGTCTTAATTGATCACGCACAGACTCAAATACTCTTGATTACACCTCAGAAAAATGGGGGCCAGAAAGATGAAAAAAAAAAAGCAGGGTGCTTTTCTTGCATGTGTCTGACGCTGGTTTGATCCTCAGCATCCCATCTGGTCTCCTGAGTAACCCCTTAAGTACCACTGGGTGAGGCCCCAGCAGAAAAAAAGACAGCCCTGAGCCAGAGAATTCACTTCCAAAATGCAAGGATCTTAGCAGGTAGCCGATCAACTGACATACCTGCAAGCCTTTATCATCTCATTAGTTTCCAATTGTGCTCCTCAGTGTTCTCACACATCATTTAGCTGAAACCTCAGCTGGGTTTTGTCAGCTCTCATCGGGAGATCTGCATCCCAGTGATATCAAATCAATTTTATATCACAATATAAGTCAAATTGTAAGTTTGCTTGGCCAGCATCTATGAACTACTTTATAATAACTGAAATTCAGCATTTCCATGTTTGGAAAATGTTGCCAGGTGACGGCCCATAATGGACTGAGGAAGACCTATTAATTATGATACTGTTTCATCTGTCAGGATTGTTTAGCAGTATCCAAGATAATAGCCGTGTGTTGCTTCCAGATGTGTTGTTCAGTTTCCAAACTTTCTTGTGGTAGTTTTAGAAAAAATTAAAGCATCTGTAGTCAACCTTGGCTTCACAATAAAATCATCTTGGGAGCTTTAAAATATACTGGTGCCTAGGCTGCACCTTCAGAGAAACTGATTTAATTGATCCAGGGTGAACTCTGGGCATTAGTATTATTTAAAAGACTCCTTAGATGATTCAAGTTAGAAGCCAGGGTGGAAAACCACAAGTTTTTAATAGAAATTGCATGAACTTTTCTATACTTCATAATAGGTTTCTGCTAGGTCAATGAAGAAGTGTTATATCAAGAAAAATATAAATTAATATTTAAATGAGTATGCTTGTCTTTTATTTTAAACATTATGTTTCTGTTCTGCCTCTAGAAAAGCCATATTCAGATATATTTTCTTTAGGCTAGAGAACATATATTGGGGGTCAATATCCTTTAAATTATATTAATTGTGAAGAAGGCATATTTATCTGAAAAAGTGCTGAATAATACAAAACTTAAGTGAGATTTGTCAGTTTAGAAGTTAGAGGCCAATATTTACCAATCAGTCTAGTTGAAAATAATATTGAAATCCTTTTCCTGGGGCTGAAGAGATAGCACAGTGGTAGGGCATTTGCCTCATAAGCAGCCAACCCAGAACCAAAGGTGGTTCAAATCCTATCATCCCTTATGGTTCCCCCCGTACCTGCCAGGAGTGATTTCTGAGCAGATATCCAGGAGTACCCCTGAGCACTGCCAGTTGTGGCCCAAAAATCAAAAACCAAGAACAACAACAACAAAAAAAAATCCTTTTTCCGTGATCTCAGAGAGATGGGCCAATCTAAACTAGAGATGAAGTGGGATGGTGGGATGGAAAATGTTGCAAAAGTTACTGGACTTCTTCAAAGACCAGTGATTTGAGAACAGTTTCTGATATATGTCACTGGTAGAATGCTAAACTAGAGTTAGTCCTTTATTTCCTTTATTTCTCTTCCTTAATCTACACTTTGTAACACTGTCCACTGTAGATGCTACATTTGACAATGTGACCTACCTGTGTGCATTTCTCAGTCTTCCCTATTTCTGTGGCATCTTGGACTTATGGCCTCATTGTGGGAATATGAGAACAATATCCCCATAGAACAGGCATCTGTCTCCAGACAAGTAAATACAGCCAAATACCACAAAGCCCACTTGACCCTCTACATGTGAGCAGTATGATCTAAAATGTGAGTAATAATACAATATTCAAGGTAGAGGAATGAAATAATATAACTCTATTCCCTCTGGGCTTGAGAATGTGAAAATTTACAGAATAAAATAGCCTATGTAATTGCTGGCTATAATGATAACTTACTTCACTAGTGATTTTAGGAGTGTGCTATGGAAACACACCCACTTTTGTATATTATCTGCCAGAGAATTACTTAAACCTTTTAAAAAGACAAAGATTTAAATTTGCCTCATCATCCAGTAAAATGGGAGGGAAGATGATATATCTGACTCCTTGGTTTAGGAGTTGTACTTGAAGAAAAAACGGTAATAATGCCTTCTAAACTTAATTTGTTCTTTCCTCCTCCAGGGTTTTCAAACCATGCCCAATTGCTCTTACAAATAGCTCGAAACATCCAGGTTTATTAGTGTTGATACTCTCAGGAATAGATCCACCCACACTGTCTTGAATTTCTGCAGAAGTGTACTGGCTAAGTGATACTCAGTGAACCTTCTGGAATTAATAAGGAGCTAAGTATCATTAAAAAATTTAAGAAGATACACAGGAAAGACAGAACTACTTCATTTACTCCCAGTGTTCTTTAAAGTTTTCCATAAGCTTTACTTTATATTCTAATAAACAATTACAATTCACATGGATTTACACAGAATATGCTTAACACACTACGTGATAGAAGATTAGGAGATTAGGACTTCATCCTTGGTTGATGATGTACAATCATCATTCCTTTTGGCATGACTCTTCAGTTTTTCATTTACATATGTTTATATAGTCTGTATTTATCTATATTAATAATATAGGAACTGAAGCAATCTATACTCAAACTGAAAAATACAACCTTAATAAAACTAAAATTTACATATGTTATCTGGCATGAACCATTGTCCTGATCAGCCTTTGCATGATGAAATCGCTATATGAATAATGTGTTCATTTTTGTGGTAATTTGTTGGGTCTTGTGTGCAGGTTTGTGAAAGAATTTCTTAGTAATTATAGACAGAACAAAAGCGCATGAGTAACTCTTGTAAGAATGAGCAAGTGAACCTCTACTCTAGAGTAATAGACTCAGTGTTGCCCTTTGTCCAGATTAAAGGATCCTTTTTGGATGCGGATTTCCTCACCTGTGGAAGGCCACCTAATGTGATTTGGAAATATGGAATATGAATTAGGCTAGAGTCTCATATCTTTCAGCTGCTATCTGGATCTTATTGATAGGTATTTTGATGAGTTTCTAAGTTAGCATCTGAGATACCTAGTGTATTTTCAGGCATTAGATCAAGAATTTGTTGAGACATCTTGGAGGGGAAAGCACAGGGGCTCTATCTCCCCTTAGTGGTTGAAATATTGATAACTTGTATCTTTTAGTGTTTTTGCCTGGGAACAATGAAATATCTTCCTGGTTTTTGCCTGATAACAAGGAACTTATTGAACAATGCTATTATGTAACTGTGTCCCTCTTACGCACATGTACACCCCAGTCTCAAAATGAAGGCTCTACTATCTGATACCTATCGTTATTTATTATAGTTTTACATTATATGCATTCTTCAAAGTCTGATATTCACATCTTACCATAATTTTTGTTTTTGGAGGTCTCTTTCCTTCAAGGCAAAGGGGCCACATGGAATACTAGAGATTGAATCTGGGTCAGCTGCATACAAGGCAAACACCCTACCTGCAGTTAGGCCCCTTAACTGCTGCCTGATAGCCCTTTGTGTGAGCAGGCCTTAGTTTACCTATCTAGTCTGCTCTTGTAGGCAATATTTTTGTGTATGTCTTTAGAAGTCTTAATTTAAATATGTCTGTTTCTCTTGGGAATAAAATTGTCAAGTCATAGTGAATGTGTATGTACAATGTTGGTGCTTATGCCAAATGTCTGCCAAAGTTGTTCCAGAAGGCGCTTATCTGCAATCTATAAAATATTCTCCATTATGAGATATTGTAAAGCATTTTATTAATATCACCACCAATCCAAATTGGAAAAAAGTCATATAATGCTTCATTTTGATTTACATTCCATTCTTCAGAAGACATTTTATTAGCATGAGATATTTCTTTTTAATCATCTAATCCATGTTATTTATTTTTCTTCATCTTTCTAATGTTTCTGGTTTTCTTTAGGAATATGTAAAATATCTCTTACAAAACATAATCTTTATAGCTTATTTGTTTGATCATAAATATACTCCCTCTTCCTAATTTGACTGTTTACATTATGCAAGGTGAATGGTAATATCTTGATGGGGACTGCAGAGAAGTTAAAATCAACTGTTACAGGGACTGGAGCAGTGGCACAAGCATTAGGGCATTTGCTTTGCATGCACTAACCTAGGACAGACCACAATTCATTCCCTTGGCATTCCATATGGTCCCCCAAGCCAGGAGCAGTTTCTGAGCACATAGCCAGAAGTAACCCCTGAGTATCACTGGGTGTGGCCTATAAAGCAAGAAACAAACAAACAAAACGTGTTACAGTCTGCTGTGTTAACATGTGTGCTGTACTTTTTCTCCATGTATTTTGTAAAATAAGTATACAGTTTTCCCTTTCTTCTTTTAAATTGATATTGATGGTTCCTAGATGGACTCTTCCGATCTTTCCTTATTTTTATCTCTCTCTCTTTTTTCCTAACAGAACCATAGAACTTAAATCATCTTGTTCTACCTTTTAGATGGAGGAGAAAAAAAGTTGATGGTACCAGGAGCAAATAGTTGCATAAACATTAAGTGGAAATAAAAAATTATCAAACCTAAATACCAAACTCAAAGTCAATGATAACAGAATCAAGATTCATAATTCACTAGTTATTTTTTCAATTAATTAATTTATTTAGAGAAAACATATCACATAATTGACATAACTGATCATAATACATTTGTTTCAGGATGACAGAAAGTGATGTTATTAAAAATAGAAAGAAAATAGAAAAACTAAAAATATAATAAAATAATAATAATAATATAGATAAAAAAGAAAAGATCTTTAGCAAGTATATTCGTGAAAATTATTGTATGTTCAATAAAGCCATCAATACAATAGCAGAAAGTCTAGTAAGCTTCTTTTTTGTTTTTAAGCTAGGAGATACAAAAGTACACTAAAAATGATGTGTGCATGTGGCAGTTGTTGTTTGCAAAGGCACAGCAAAATATGGGAGAAATGGAAAGGAAAACCTTTGGCCTAAAAACAGGAAGACCTTATGCATGAACTATTCTGGCATATGACCAACTCCATCCTCCAGGCATACTAGGTTGTTCAACCCCATAGTTATCGCTGGTGGTCCTGGTAAAAGCTCTTCATCATCACGGTTGTTGCTACCAGGTTTCTGTAGTTACAGATCCTAGATTCTGTACAGTTCCTATGTCGAAGTCCAGCTGACATGTAGTATCTTCTGGTTTCATCTCACCATTAGATAGCAATGCATCAGGATGTCATAGGACCCTCTTTGGAGTAAGTCAGTGCATGACAATAGTAGGGCCTTCCTTGGTAGATTTTTTTTATTCCTGGTGTTGGTGTAGAAAACCACAGTTGTTTCTGCAGATGGTGTCCATGGTTCAGAGATGAGTGATCAATGTGGGATCTACTGAATTCTAAGCAAGTTACTTAATGCCAAGAGTTCAGGGTGTAAGGCCACTCTGCAGTACAAAATTTGTGTGTTCCTATTTCTAGTAGATAAGAACTTGTTTGTATATGTAAACTTTTCCCATTTTAATGTGCTTATGCAGAGAGGAACAATACCACAAGGTATTACTGGTGCATGTGGGAGCCGAGGTAACAAGCCCAACAATCCCCTTAACCTCTTTCTGACATGACCTCTAAACAGAGAGTTATCTTTTAAAATTCTGTATTAAACAGATCCTGAGAATGGGAGAAATTGCTGCTACATAAGAAGATATCCAATTAAGGTTATGCCTATTAAAGGAATACATGTAAAGAAATATTCAAAGGAGAGGTAGATGTTCCCTTTAAGTCTTTGGAAGTAGTGGGAGGAGGGGTAAAATCCGGAGCACAGCTTGAATCTGTAGTTTGGCTTTGTGGAGTCTAAAGAAAATGGCTCCCAGCAGTCATATATCAGGAAATGTCCTCAAATTGGGGAATTCTAAGCAACCAAATCTGGTAGCAAGCAAAAAATCCACAGTGAAGGGAGGTGAAGGAGAAGGGGCCGCCGAGAGCAAATCAGTAACAGCAGAGTGTTTGTTTCTTCTCAGGCCAAGAATCTATCTTTTCACGTTGGGAGCTGGTTGGCAGCTGACTGGGCTGGGGTGCATGTTCTGCCTCGAGAGGAATAAAGAACTGAGGGTAAAAAGGATTAAAGGGGGTAAATAACATGACGGGCTAAAAAAAGGGTTTGTAAGGTGGTAAGCAAAGGGGGAAGGTGGGGTTATATATGATAGGGGGAGAACAACACACAACATAGACATTATATCGATTACAGACGGACAGTAGACTGACATTGATATGGAAAACACATACATTCATGTTCATACATCAGCAGACACAGACGAACGATCCATTCACAGAGCTGACTTGCAAGCTTTATATGGGACAGAACACTTAAAAAAGAAAAAAAATATATATATATAAAGCTTGCAAGTCTGATGTAAATGTTTTCTATTAATTTTAGACCAATCATGATTGGTGAGGGTGAACTTTACTGAAGAAAGGCTTCATATATTGGGTTGTGTTTAGAGCTTTCTTGAAAACAATCATATTTTTCAAATCTAGAAAACTGAGTGATATGGTAATAAGTACTGTATGGGGGGTATATACTATGAAATTTATATTATCTATTACAGACAGACATTAAACAGACATTGGTATGGTGAAGATATACACACATGTGCATATTTTGACAGACTAAGAGTTACAGTTGAAAAGCAGACCCCGGTGAAATGGCACAGGATGCTGAGAGAGAGAAGAGAAAGAGAAAGAGAGAGAGAGAGAGAAAGAGAGAGAGTAAGTAAAGCCAGCAAGTTTAATGTAAAGGATGCTGAGAGAGAAGAGTAAGAGAGAGAGAGAGAGTAAGTAAAGTCAGCAAGTTTAATGTAAAGGTTTTCCATTTTCTGGACCAATTATGGTTGGTGAGGGTAAACTTTACTGGGGAAAGGCTTTATGGATTAGATTGTGTATAGAGCATTCTAGAAAACTACATGATATGGTATTGAGCACTGTATAGGGAGTATATACCATGGAATATTATCCAGCAGGTCTTGAGCATCCTGGTTCCTTTCCTGGAAGCAAACTAAAATTATGAGCATTATGGTATCCTGGTAAACTACCTAAAGTTTTCATGCTTGGAATATGAGGACTGATTGGAAGGAAGGAAAGCTGCTTGGAAAGACCCAAAGGCAGCCCCGTTTCCTTCTTATGGGAGAGGTTAATGACTAGTGTTTCCTTCCCCTCACACAATATGGAACCCACCTGTCTGGCTCTGATGGATTGAAGTGGAGAGATTGCCCCCTGGTCCCGGTGAGTGCGTTAGGTCTGGAGCCTTGTTGCCTACCCTGGCCCCAGCAAAGGCTACGTGAATGAAGTTCTGGTAATGGCACTAGGGACTGAAAGCCTGCCTTACAACAAGTTATATACAAAGGGACCTGTTACACTAGCAGTCTAGGAAGCAAAGGGGAGGTATAGAATGCATGGTGGGAACACGGGTGGAGGGAGGACAACACTGGTGGTGGGAATGGCCCTAATTCACTGTCACTATGTACCTTAAATATAACTGTGAAAGATATGTAATTCACATTGGTCACAATAAAAACTAAAAAAAATAAGGATACAATTTTTCAGTTCCCTGTGATAAGTACTGAGGAGTACAACTGCTGAATTATTTGTCCAAAGAATGAGAAATATTTTAATATTTCTTGCAAAACCAAAGTAACTATAGCACTTTACAAAACTGTATAGTGACACCATAGATGTCATTTGCTTTTCTCTGATTTTTTTCTGAAGTAGAATATTTTTGTAAGGGACATATGCTTGCCTTCTGTTTAACAGATATAGTACCAGAAAAGATAGTCAGTGGCTGTTTCTATTTATTTAAATTTTTTAATTATTTATTGATATATTTTCGTAATAATAGCTTTATTTAAGTATCATGATTCCAAATATGTTTGTAATTGAGTTTCAGTCATAAAAATGTATGCCCCTTTTTGACTTTTAATTTGTCTACAGCTTTCTTGAATTTTATTTTTATTGTGGTTAAGGTAACATAACAAACAGTAATGTTTATGATATTGATGTATAGTTACTACACCTTATAAACAAGTGCTTATCAAATCTTTTAGCTTATTTTCTAAACATTGTAAAATAATTTTATAGGTATGCCTTTGGTATTGTATCTAAAAAGGAGCTAAGTGACTAGAGGGATAGTATAGTGCCTTGAATGGGGCTGATGTTGTTTGTTGCTTGATTCCACCAGTCCCACCTTGCCAATGAGTAAAAGGTGTCCACATATATGAGATAACCGAAATAATCTTTTGTGAGTACATCAATTCTGCACTTTACAGTTAAGTCTGTAATACATTTTGATATCATTTATATATAAAGTTATAAGAGTTATGTCTAGATTCACTTGCTTTACATGTAGGTATCTAGTTTGTTTCAGCAAGTTATTAAAGACTACCTTTGCACCATTGTATATGCTCTTGCTCTCTTATCAAATATTACATAACTACATTTATCTAGTCTATTTCTAGGCTATCTAGTCTCTTCCATTTGTCTATTCTTTCACCAGTATAATGTTGCCATGATTATTGTAATTCTTGAAGTCAGCTAGCATCCATCCTTCAACATTGCTGTTTTTCATTATTCTGTTTTTTTACCCCTCAATAAAATCTTAGGTGTTAGCTTGTCAACATCCATAAAATAACGTTCTTGGATTTGGGTTGGCGTTATATGAATTCTACAAATCAAACTAGGGAGGATAAAAACCCAGACATTATTTACTTCCTGTTGTGGGACCACACCCAGCAGTTCTTACTTTTGACTTTTTTTTTTCCTCAAGAGGCCACATGCAATACAGGGAATTGAACTCAGTTGAGCTGATTTAAAGGCAGTAACCCTATGTGCTGGTCTATATTTTCAGCCTATATCACTATTGGTGTTTTCTAGTCAGTTTCTTCTTATTTTATATGCATTTTCTTAGATTAATACCTAAGTATTTCATTTAGGGGGCTGTTAAATGGTATTGTGCTTTAAATTTCAGACATGACTTGCTCATATTAGGAAATATTTGAAAGCAATTAACATATATTAACCATGTTATATCAATTATATCACTAGTAGGGTTTTATTAATTCTTTTAAATTTTCTATACTGTATAGAAGACCAGATATGTAGAAAGAAAACTTTATATGTCTTCCTCGCTAATCTGTATACATGCTGCTTCTTTTAAAATTATGTCAGTAGTAAATGTTCCCAGTATGATGGCAAAAAGTAGTGCAAAGGGGGCACTTCCTTGCCTGTATCTGATATTTCTTGGAAAGCTTTAGTGACTTTCCCCCACTGATTTCCTCTTTTAATTTCATTGATTTCTGCTCATTTTTTCCTTCTACTTTTATAATTTGTTATTCTTTTTCAGTTTCTGAGACAAATTACTGATATTGGATCTTCTTTAGCAACGAACACATAAAATGCTATACATTTCTAAGTACTGCTTTATTTTACTTATAAATCTTGTTTCCTATTTTCAATGAATTTATATATAATTTTATTTTTCTTGAACCTGTGTTTTGGGCCATACCTAAATGTGCTCAGGGGACCATACATGACACCAAGGATTGAACCTAAGTTAGCTGCTTGCATGGCAAGTGCTTTACCTGCTATACTAGCATTTTGTCCTCTTCAATTTTTATTATAACATATGCTATTTAGAAGAATATTGCTTAATCTCCAGGCATTTGAGGATTTTCCAGTTTTATCTTACTAACAATTCTACTGTGGTTAAAGATCAGATGTTGTATGATTTATTTCTATCCTTTACATTTTTAAGGTATTTACTTATTTTTGTGACTCAGAATATGGTGTTTTATTTTTAGAATGTGGTGTATTTTAGTGAATGCTTTATTTGGCTTGAGGAAAAAAATGTGAATTCTGCTGTAGTAGAACAAAGTGATTTAGAGATGTCAATCTTATCCTCTTGATTGTGTTTTGAGTTGAACTATGTCCTTATTGATTTTTTTGCCTGATGGATTTATCCATTTCTGAGAAAAGAAAATTGAAGGGCATGAAACTATTGTCTCTATACAGTACTTCAATGTCCTTTTTTAAGTCAAAGTATTTTAAAAAACTGCAATAGATTGATAATTCCTTTTCTTTCTTTCATTCACTATTCTTCCTTTTTCTCTCTCTTTCTTTCTTCCTTCTCTTTCTTTCTTTTTCTTTCTTTCTTTCCTTCCTTCTTTCTTTCCTTCTTTCTTTCTTTCTTTCATTCTTCCTTTCTTTCTTTCTCTCTTTCTTTCTTTCTTTTTTGGTTTTTGGTCAAACCCAGCAGTGCTCAGGGGTTACTCCTGGTTCTACACTCAGAAAACAATCCTGGCAGGCTCGGGGGACCATATGGGATGCCAGGATTCGAACCACTGTCCTTCTGCATGCAAGGCAAGTGCCCTACCTCCATGCAATCTCTCTGCTCCACATTTTCTTTTTCTTTATTATTTAATGTTTCATTTCCTTTTTTGTTTCTTTAGAGGAAATACACTGGTGCTCAGGGCTTAGTCCTGGCTCTGCATGCAGGGATCATACCAAGTGGGCTCGGGAAACCATATGAGGATACCAGAAATCTAACCCAGGTTTCCTACATGCAAGGCAAACACCCCACCCTATACACTATTACTCTGGCTCTACAAGCTACATTTATTACACACTGTATGCAAAATGACATTTAAAAGTCTGGGTATTAATTGTGTTTGTTGCTATGTGGGATATAGTTCATATTTCTGGATATTTTCAAATTCATATATACTGAATTATTATGTAGTCCTTATACTATTTTAAGTATATTCATTAACGAATATTATTTGTAGCAAGTTTATATATCTATCTCTTTAATTGTTTTGCTTTTACTAAATTTGAGCATCTTAATTTAACATTCAAAACCATAATAAGTGTTTAAAATATATTATTTTCACAAATATTAAACGGACTGCAAGTGAAAGGATCATACACCATTAATTGTCATTTTATTTATTTATTTATTTATTTATTTATTTTGGACACCTGGAATCAAAAATGAAATATGTCAATCTTGGTATAAAATGTAAAAGGCAGCTTGTTATCAATTTAAGTGTTTCCTGTCTCTGGTCCTTTTTATCAAAAAGTACTCATGTGATGTAATCCGTTCCCAGGAGAGATTCTCTAACGGAGGTAGGGAGGACGAGTTCTCTCTCCTCCAATTTGGAGAACGCGTCTACCACCCAGTAACCAGCGGTTCTGAGGTGAATCGGTGAGTGAACAGCTCACGGAGAGTCAGACTTGTGGAAATATCAGCTTTATTCGGTGGAAATAACTGAGGTCCAATGACCCAGCGTCAGTTCCAACCCAAAAAGTTCCCAAGCCTTCCACAGACATCTCTTTTATACATTAGAGTCAGGTACCACCCTAGGGTAGGGGCAGAAAGCCAGGTCCCACCCTGGTGTAGGGTCCA